>JAIUZE010075116.1:0-89531 GCA_022085475.1 Heliosperma pusillum | reverse complement strand
TCATGATTGTATTCATGGTCATTGCATGACTTGACACCGTCAAGGGCTTGGTTCGTGAATGGATGATAATATGTTGTATTTCTTATGATCATCGCATGACTTGACGTGGTTTGTCTGTCGAGTCTCAATCTTATCAATCTTATACCGCTAACGGTGAGATGCAAGCCCTAGTGGGCGTATTCGATTGCCTAAGAGTGTCTTCCCCGAGTCTTTGAATAACATGATGGTTACGGATTTGATTTCCACATGATCTTATCATTATCTATAGAATTGCCTATCTATTCTTATTGTACCTCACATGTATATCTATATATGCATGATCTACTTTTGTATTTCCTTATATGTACGTTTAATGTGATATGGCTGGGAGAACCCGGAGTTACTCCCCACTGATTGTGGCGTTCATGTTTTTCATGAATGAACAGGTTGCTTGCATGGATGGCTTTTTGCTTATGCTATTTTGGGTTCGGGTGTGAGCTAGCGGGCGTTGTCCCTGGATGAAACACCTCTAGACGTTGTTTAGCTAGTTGCTAATTACTTTGTCTTTTGTTAACACTTTGAGAGACTACGTCTCTTGTGGTATTTTTATTTAGTTTGTAATATTTTGACACTCCTCGTATTTTTCTATCTTGCATGTATAAAGGTTTTTAAAATACCGTATTTTCCGCTATATAATTCACATGCTTGTATGTTTTATATTTCCGCATTCGCGAGGGTTGTCACAGTTGGTATCAGAGCTTTATCGCTCCCGACGCACACACGTGAACCCTAACTTAAACTACTTGACCTTAGAATAATAAATGAGAGTTGGGTAGAAGTTAAGGACTTTACTTGGTAGTCTATATGTTTATGCTAATTGATAGGAATAACTTAATTTGTTTTTGTTTCTTATGAAGATGGTTAGACCTCGACTAGTTGAGAATGTTATGTTGGAGGCTCTTACGCAAGTGTTGAAAAATCAACAAGATGCAGCTTTAGCTCATGCCAACCAAGTTCCCCTTCGAAGGGAAGATAACCATCAGGGTGGCTACGCTTGGGTGGCGGGTCAAATAGCTAGGAGTAAGATTGTACCTTATGGTGGAGAACCGGACCCTACGGAGTTATCCGGTTGGTTCCGTGAGATGGAAAAGCAGTTCGATGTATACCAAGTCCGAGAAGAGGACAAGGTAAGGATCGCAAAGCATTTTCTGGTGAGGGAAGCCGACAACTGGTGGGCTATCACAAGTGCCACCGCAACTCTTGAAGAGGACTTTAACTGGGCTTGCTTTAAGGCTCTTGTGGAGGGTAGATTCTATCCTAAAGAGCTTAAGCAGCAAAGGCTTAAAGAGTTCATTGACTTTAAACAAGGCAACCTATCAGCTTAAGAGTTTACTACGGAGTTTAATAAGCTCGCTCATTTTGCGCCGAGGCTTATTCGTGATGATGAGGACCGTGCATTCTACTATCGTAACAAGTTGAATGCCGTTCTTCAAAGTAAGGTAAGGAGGAGCTCTACTTCTTTCGGGGAGTTGTATGATGATGCCCTTTGGGCGGAGAACTCAATGAAGGCCGTTAGAGATGAAGCGAAGATGAAGAATCCCTCTCCTTCCCCCTCTTTCAATCCAAGGTCAAACTTCAATGACAAAAGATCTCTCGCTCCTTCTTCTTCTAATGCCTATGCTAACAAGAGGCGTTTCAATGCTCCCTCAAACTCCAATGCAAGATCACTTGCTCCTTTTCACCCTCAAGCTATCTCAAATGCGACTCCTAGGCCCAATGTTTTCCCTCAAACTCAAGGACGAATTTGTGATGGTTGTAGGAGACCCGTTCATCCCGGAGTTGGATGCTTTGATAGGCCCCTGTTTTGCTTTTTCTGCAAGAAGCCGGGTCACCGCTTTCGTGATTGCCCCGACCGTCAGAATCCCGCACCCGGTGCCAAAGCTAAGGGATCCATCTTTGTACTCAGCCGAGCCGAAGCTAATGCTCACCCGGAGATCGTGACTGGTAGGTTCTTTTCCTTAGATCAATTTCGTTTTCCTTCTCCGCCTTCATCTTTTCCATCAGATCGTAGTCCTTGTATGATGCCTCCTAGCGTTCATAAGTATCATGTCCGTCTTCCATAATCTCTTGTGAGGTAGTTTTCTCTTTAGCTAATGTAAGGAGTTAGTGGTTGTATTTTGATGATGCGCTAAGTATGGTACTTACCCATCCTATGGAGCTGGGTTCATGTTTAATTGACTATAAGGAATTGAGGATAAGTAGGTTGAACCTCTCTTGGTGATTTTAGACTTTGAATCTTGATATTGTAATATCACCTTGAGGATCGAATAGATCGTAATGATAGTTTGTTGTTGTTAAGGATTATAGTGGTTGCTTTAAAGATTACTTGAGAGTTTATTACCCTTATATGTTGGACCCTAGCAAGAATGTTTTCTTTATGGAATTTGGACTTGGTGACCAATCTCGAAGAAAATTTTCATAAGCAAAGACCGATACATTTTGAGTTTTGATGGGCTAGATGATTTGATAAATTGACGTATCGCCATGTGTTTGGCAATAGGTATGATTTGGAATGTGTACTCATCCTTTGCTTGAGGAATTGTGTTTTGACTTTTGTGGATGAAAAAGTCCTTGTAAATTTAGGATAATGAGTTTGAAGTAAATTGGATTAAAGGATTTCATGGTAAGTCCTTTACTTGGTGGTTGTTAGCGATCATGTTTGCATAGATAAATATTTTGTTGATAGTTTCTAGTAAGAGTTTTAATGGACCTAAGAAGATTAGAGTGCGTAGTGAAATTTTTATGTGGGTTGTTGGTTGTGGAGTCTACCATACCGATGAACCTTATAAGATTCTAATTGAATTTGAATAATTGGAAGTTGTTACTCGAAGTTTATGGTTATGAAATATTTTAGTAGGAATCTGATGATTGAAAATGTTGAAGATATTTTTGCACTCTCTTGAGGACTAGTTTACTTGTGCGGTTAGTAAGGTCGAGTTGCTATCGACATTTGAATTTTTCATAGATGGAAGATAGTAATGTGGTTCATTCCTCTCTCTTTTCCCTCAAATTGATCCTTACTCAATCCGCTACTTTTCAATCCTTCCCCTTTCTAGTCCATTTTTATTCGTGTGGACGTATCTCTTAGTATCTCGATTTGTGATTTCGATGTTTGAGTCGCTCTACGTTCGGGTATTGTCTCCTTATTTTGATTCTATCCTTGAGAAAACTTTCAAATCTCCATATTGTAATCCTAATTTAACTTTTTAAAATAGTTTAAAGATGGTTTGTGTACCCTCTTTTGGAGAAAGTAGATTTCTTTCCCTTTTATATTTGGATTTTGTGTTTGGTTGGCTGTTTGGGCTTGTTATTGGAGACGTCTGGTGACTAGTCTGGCACTTACTAACACCTGTTTTGATTTTCGATTTCACTATTTCGACATTGATTTAATTTTTGATAGCTAGAGTTCTCGTTCACGACGGGCACTCTTGTGATTCGTAAATAAAGTTTCTCGCTTATGAAAAATTTACTTAAAACGTTTCCGAGAAGAACATCATTTTATAAATGTTTCCCTTATAAAAGTTTTCGTATTAATTTTGAAACCCGATTTTTGTACTTGATACTTTTATTTTTCTACTCTCAAGTTTCGAGGACGAAACTTTTTAAAAGGAGGGGTGATTGTAACACCCGGAAATGTACCCTATTTTTATAGTGAAAATATTTTACGGAAACTTTTCAGCGAAATTAAGTTTTAATCATAAATTTAATTTTCCGAGTCGAATTTAGAATTTCCGAGTTCGTATTTGGAATTTCCGCGAGATCCCATGAAAATCCCGTCTTAAGACGAGTTTGACTTTTCTTGACTTTGGAACCGTCTTTGACTTACGTTGACTTTTTCCCTTCATATCCACTCATACTCCTTAACCTAATTTTCATTCAAACACAAACACAAATATCTTCCTCCTTAAGAAATCTCAAAACTTCCCTCTTTGATATCGATCTTAGAATTCGCGTAGCTTCTTCGTTACTTGATAGAATTCGCGTAAGTTCATCTTATTCTTCTTCCCTAACCTTCCTCTATCCGTATTGATATTAAAATCATCGTCTTTCTCGCTTTTCAAATTTCCGTCTTTCTCAAGATGAATTTCATTCATCTTTTATGATCTTTATGTAGGTGGTGACCTCCAAGATCCCGACAAAGACTACTTTCTAATTGAAGAGGAGCTTGACGATTAGTAAAGACGCTTAAAGGTAACGGTGAAGGGTTACTCGGTATCATTTACGTGTTTTATATGTTATCTATGCTAGAAATCGTATTTAGAATATGGTTAGTGAGCTTGGTAAGTGTGTTGATGATGATATATGTTGTATGTTGAGATTTCATATGAGTTTTGATGATTTATGATAATATTGGATGATAATTGAAATTGGTTCCTTAGGCAAAAATGGGTTTTTCGTATGAATTGGACCCCAGCCGGTCGACCGGCAGCCGGTCAGACCACCGGCTAGGGCAGTGGCTGTATATTGTTGGGTTGTTACGTGATTTTGATATATGACATGGGTCTCAGCCGGTCGACCGGCAGCCGGTCAGACCACCGGCTGAGACACCCCCTTCTTTTTTCCTTATTTTCAAAAGACCCTCAGGTCCCAGCCGGTCGACCTGACCGGCTGGGACACACTGAAGTTTTTAAGTTGATTTTCGTATGAGGTAATGGCCTGAGCCGGTGGACCGCCAGCCGGTCAGCATGACCGGCTGGCTCCTGCTGGACTTTGTTTGTGATTTTGTTTACGGTTTTCATTTATGATAATTCTAATCGTTCATTTAACGTATAAATTTACGTAGTGACTGATAATATTAATGTTTTGAATATATGATATCTCGTTCGCTTGTATCACATGTTTGGTGACGGTTTTTGGTATATCCCTCTTTGAGTTGGTTTTACATATGTTATGAATTGAGCACTAATGGTTGTGTGCTTTGAACTCTCATTTCCCGGCTACACCTTATACTCGTTAGACTGGAATGTCGGAGCGATGGGGTGTATCCTTGATGCTTGTATGCATGTTTAGTGGGGATATGACGACGTTGTTGGGAGGCGAACGCTATGCGTTGATCGACCCGGCCGTCAAATGTTGTATACTTGCGAGGTGGTGTTATTGCATGTAGCGTACTAGCTTGACTTTTGACTATAGATTTCTTTCCGCCTCTTTCGTGAAGGTTGACCGAATTTGGGGTACTCGGCGTCTATGATTGACCGAGTCTTGGATGTGGAACGTCTTACCACATGTCGAATCGGAACATGTCTTATTCCGAGAGTCTGACCAGGTTTAGACTAGGACCGTATTATTATCGTCGTCCTACCGAGAGGATTAGAGTCTTGTGTGTACGAAACGTCTTAATCGTACATGATTCCGGGAAACGTCTTATCCCGTGAACTTGATTGTCTAGGTCATGAGTATACGAAACGTCTTATCGTATACGGTTCCGGAAAATGTCTTATTCCGTGAACTTCCATTGGCTTGTCTTGCTATTGTACACGATGCTAGTGCGTTTCATTTACCGTGAGAGATGTTCGTCATGGTGTCGGTGTGTTTTGGATGGATGATTACATGATTGATTATATGATTGATCATTGAATGACTTGGCATGGTTTGTTTGTCGAGTCTCAATCTTATCAAACTTATACCGCTAACGGTGAGATGTAAGCCCTAGTGAGCGTATTCGGTTGCCTAAGAGTGTCTTCCCCGAGTCTTTGTATCACATGATGGATTCGGATTGTATTCCATATGCTCGTATCACTATCTATAAAATTGCCTATCTATTCTTATCGTATCTCACATGGATATCTATATATGCATGATTTTACTTTTGTATTTCCTTATATGTACGTTTAATGTGATATGGCTGGGAGAACCCGGAGTTACTCCCCACTGATTGTGGCGTTCATGTTTTTCATGAATGAACAGGTTGCTTGCATGGATGGCTTTTTGCTTATGCTATTTTGGGTTCGGGTGTGAGCTAGCGGGCGTTGTCCCTGGATGAAACACCTCTAGACGTTGTTTTGCTAGTTGCTAATTACTTTGTCTTTTGTTAACACTTTGAGAGACTACGTCTCTTGTGGTATTTTTATTTAGTTTGTAATATTTTGACACTCCTCGTATTTTTCTATCTTGCATGTATAAAGGTTTTTAAAATACCGTATTTTCCGCTATATAATTCACATGCTTGTATGTTTTATATTTCCGCATTCGCGAGGGTTGTCACAAATGAATACATTTTGGTAGCGGTGGACTATGTGTCCAAGTGGATTGAAGTCGTTGCTACCCCAACAAATGATGCTAAAGTTGTTATCAAGCTCTTTAAAAACACTATCTTCCCAAGATTTGGGACCCCAAGAGTGGTGATTAGTGACGGGGGTTCGCACTTTAGGAAGAGCACTTTCAAGATCTTGCTCTCTTCTCATGGTGTCACTCACAAGACCGCTCTTGCCTACCACCCTTAAACAAGTGGGCAAGTAGAGGTCTCAAACCGTCAAATAAAAGCCGTCTTGGAGAAGACCACAAGCAAGGGTAAAAAGGATTGGTCCCAAAAGCTCCCCGATGTTCTATGGGCCCTTCGCACCGCCTTCAAAACTCCCCTCGGCACAACTCCCTACAAGCTTGTCTATGGCAAAGCTTGTCACTTGCCACTCGAGTTGGAGCATAAGGCATGGTGGGCCTTAAAGGAAATGAACTTTGACATTGATATGGCCGGAGAGCTACGTTTTCTCCAAATGAGTGAACTTGAAGAACTAAGACTTGATGCCTACGAGAGCTCAAAGATTTACAAAGAGCAAACAAAGAAATGGCATGACGCCAAATTGGTTGATAAAGATGTAAAAGTGGGTGATCAAGTCTTACTCTATAATTCTAGAGTCAAACTGTTTCCGGGGAAGCTACGGTCGAGATGGTCGGGTCCTTTCAAAGTTATCGACATATCGCCGCATGGAGCTTTCGAACTTTGGAGTGAAGAAGGTGGTAATTTCAAAGTCAATGGGCATCGAGTGAAGAGATACTTCGATGGAGATGAAAAAGGAACGGTGGAAGTACTCTTCCTTGGGGATCCACTTCCCGAGGAAGAGTCCTATTTGTAAGTTCTTGTGATTTGTTAGGTTTGGTGGAGTCCCTCAACAACCACCGATTTTTTGTATATAGCATGCATTTTAGGAGTAGTTGTGAAGATTTGGTTTTGTGTACTCGGGTATTTCGTCTTTCGAAGAAGTTTTAGGTAGGTTTGAAACACTTGTAGTCGGGTTTGGATCAAAACCGTGTCTTTGGGAATTTGTTGGTTGAGTCGAGATTGTTGGTGACTTGGGGTTTTTTATTGTGAATTGAAGAAAAGGAGATAAGGGAGAAGTGTTCTAGGCCGGTGGACCGGCGGCCGGTCCCCAGACCAGCCCAGAGCACTCCAGAAGGTAAGGTTTGAAGATTGAAATTCGAAGTGCAGGTATTCCAGGCCGGTGGACCGGCGGCCGGTGTGCCGACCGGCCTGGAACACATATTCATAGAAGATGGATTTTTGGAAGATTTTGACTTGAGTTCTAAGCCGGTGGACCGGCGGCCGGTCTGACAACCGGCCCAGAGCACCACATAACTGAAATTTTGAAGTTTGAATTTTTTGAGCTGTGTTCCTGGCCGGGCTGCCGGCGGCCGGTGTGCCGACCGGCCAGGAGCACCTGAACACACGTTTTTCTCAAAAGCCAAAAATTGAAAAATTTTGACTTGGGTTCCAGGCCGGTCGACCGGCGGCCGGTGCCTGGACCGGCCCAGACCTCACCCGAGAGCATTAATCAACTCGTGAGCCTTAATTTTTTTTCTCATTCTTCTTCATTTCTTCTTCTTTCTTTCTCTTTCTACCTTCAAAACCCCACAAAAAACTCACTAAAATCACCACAAAACTCAATCAATCCAACAATTAACCCATCAAATAACCCACTACATCACCCAAATTCATCCCACAACTCAAAAACCCCAATTTTTCCCTACTTTTTCCCTCTTTCATTTGACTATTACGAAAAAACTCCATGGCTCAACAACCACCAAGGAAAAGAACAAGGGCTCAGCTTGAGGCGGAGTTGGAGGCTAGGCTCCAGCAAGTAACGGCGGAAATGGGTCCGGATGACGACTTTCCCGATATCGTCTTCGTTAGCGAGATTGCGAGAGGTAAGTTTCAATGTCTAAAACGCCGAAACCTTCCCCATTCCCGCTTCATTTGTAGGAATACTATGCGAAATTTCGGCCTCGGTACGGTCACCCTTGAGCTTTTTAAAGGTTTATGGATGGGGGAGCTTTACGGTCAACACTTCCGTACTTACCCCCGTCTTACATGGGAGTTTTTAAGTTCCTTTAGTCATGAGAAAGATAGGAACACGGGCATGGTTACGATGGTTTCTTTTCGCCTTCTCAATATTGCTTTTAGTCTCCCCTTAGAAAAATTTTGCAAGGTTTTGGGGGTTAAATTTCATAAGTCTTATAAAGTTCCCGAAACCTTTAATTTGAATGATGTGTTGACTGCTATTTCGGGGATGGAGGTTGAGAAGGGGGCTAAGAAACCGGCAAATGCTTGCCACAATGCCCCCATTCGGATTTGGCATCGCTTTATGGGTTGGTCATTGTTTGGGAGGGAGGAGTGTCATAATTTTCGGGCCGATGAGCTCTCAATTTTGGCGGCTTATTTGTTTCAAAAGCCGAGTAAATTTGGGGTCAACATTGGTCACCATGTCGCTCTCCACTTTCAGAAAATTTCAAATGATCCATTTAGCCCTACCGGCATCCATGTTGGGGGAATTGTTACCAAGATTGCCCATGCCCTTTGTAAGAATGCTCTAGATGAGCGAAATTTGAGGTGTTTGGGGGGATGTTCTTTGTTGACGGAGGACTACATTACATCGAAGCTTGAGTGGGTAGTGAAGCGTGTTGAGGACGGGAAGATGTATTGGAGGGTCCGAGGGGTCAACTCTATTCCCCTCCCGAATAGTGCGGCAATGAAAGTGGTTCCCGATAGTGCGCACTATCTCCTTCCCCTAAAGGAGGAGAACCCTCCACCACCACCTGACGATAACCCGGAAGATCAATTAGCTCCAATCACCGCTTTTAGGCGAGATCCCACTGCCCCCGTCACTACATATAGGAGAGAGCAGCAAGGCCCCACTCCCACCACCATGCCTTATGTGAACCCCTCCTTTTTGCATCAACAACAATGGCGTCCTTGGCCTAATTCATCCCAACCCGAGGCATCCACTTCCACCACTCCTAGTTACCCACCTTTGGATCCTTCTTTGATCCAGTTCATGGCCGATATGACTTTGGCCTCCGAGGCGGCGGCTACGGATAGAGAGGCGGCGGCTAGGGAAAGAGAGGCGGCAGCTAAGTGGCGAGAGGAGGACGCTAGGGAGAGAGCTCTTTTGTCGCAGAGGATGGATAGGATGTATTATGACTTGGCTCTTGGCCAATACCCTTCTTACGATAATTGGTGTAGGGAGGGGTATAGGGAGCCAGTTGGCCCACATCCGTCCTATTTCATGTGGCCAGAGAGCGGGTATGACCAGGGTTCTAGGGTGTTCGGGGATTTCAGTGTTCAACATGACTACTATTCTTCTGCACCGGTTTTTGCTCAGCCGGTAGTTGATGAGGAGGAGGTGGACCCCGAGACTGCGGCACAAAATGCCGAGTGGTTTGACAGGATGGGTCCCCGGTTCGAGATTGTGGAGGGTGGCGGCTCTGGTTCGGGAGCCAGGGATGTAGATGCGTCTTTTGCAGAGGCCGGTCATGGCCATTTTGATACTACATCCTCTGACTTTACTGGATACTCCTGAGGCGGTACACCCATGAGTATGATCCCTTTTAATCCAAATCTTCATCATGTTTATATTTTTGCATGCATTTAGATACTTGTATTATATCTTAGTTTAGTTATCCATTTAGTTGCATCCATTTAGGCTTGCATTAGAATTTAATTTTGTAAAATATCGTCACATGTTAGCCTTGCATCCATATAGCGTAGTTGCATTTTGTTTGGTGTCATTTTTAGACTTTCCCGTGGTTGGTACCCCCATGAGGGGCGTGCATTTATGCATTTTACCGCCACGACGAGACTCCGATATGGCACACTAGACTTTCTTGTGGGAGGTACCCCCATGAGGGGCTTGCATTTATGCACCTTACCACCACAACGAGACTCTAGATTAGCATATAGTTTAGCTTGCATTTACTTAGAGCATGCACCTTGTATTATATCATTTTGCATTTAGTTCACCCTCTTGTATATATTGTTCATATTGTGATTATTCATCAAAAATCAAAAACCCCAAAAACAAGTTTTTATTTTTCAAAATATTTAAAACCCAAAAACATGTTATTTGTTTTGAATTCACCCCTCACACCATGTAAATACTAAGTGTGGGGAGGGAATTTCCAAAAAAAAAAAAAAAAAAAACCCAAAAAAAATTGTTTTGTTTTCCTTTTCATTTTTCCCCTCCTTTCATATTTGAGTCACTTACTCGGGGACGAGTAAGACTTAAGTGTGGGGAGGATTTTATTTCTTTTGTATATATCGTTGATTTTTGAAAAAAGTTGAAAAATGCCTAAAAATCGAAAAATTTGAAAATTTTCCAAAAAAATATATGTTTAGATTAGTTTGTATATAGTTTATTTTGTATATATTGCCGTGTGTTTCTTTTTATCTCCATCCATAGGTGCGCCCCACATCATAAGAGGCACGAAAAAGGGAAAATGAAGACGCTTTGGTGAGATCTTTCCTATTTCTCTTCTCCCTTATCTCCTTTCCTTCTTACTTGAGGACGGGATGTGTTGATGACGATGGTGTGAATTTTGTTGATTGGCGTGTGTGCCACTTGTGTGCTGTTAGGAGATAGCATTAGCTTATGTGTCATATAGTCGGTTAGAGCATGTGCATTTAGGTTGTATATATGCTAGATTGCATCATGGCATATAGTTGCATTTAGAAAAATGTTTTAATAATTGTCTTTTTGGAAAACTTGTTGAATGTGCATAGTCCCTTTTTGCTACTTTTTTATTCATAAAGTGTTCATCTTAATCGTGGAATTTTAGACGCCCTGGGTTGTGCATATCTAGTGAGTTTTGACCCGTCTACTAATGCCGAGTCACGAGTTTGCGCTTATTCCACCTCGACAACCTCAATTGATGTGAATATTCTGATGGTAGAAAGGATTCTTAGGTGACCATTCTTGCTATGCAACCAACCATGATTCATTGTTCTTCCACTTTTGCTCAACAAAGGAAACAAATCAAACAAGCTGAAAATATTGAGTCAATTATCATCTTTTCTTGTTTTCGTCGAGGAAATGCAAAACGGAACTTCTAGGGATTCTAGTGGACCCTTATCTAGGGTCCCTTTCGATGCCACTACGGTGGGGATACCCCTATTGTTGGTTCCGACCGCATGCCCTTGACGGAAACCGTGTGCTTTCATGCCAAAAATTGCAAACCAAAATGCAAATAAAAAAGAAAGATAAAGAAAAAGAAAGCAAAGTGTTGAAATGAAAGTTTTGCAAGCACTCAGACTCAAATCTCATTTTCCTTTTATCCTTCTTGAATCATTTTCCTTTGAAGTTGCATAGTGAGACGGGACGATCCTTGTGTCTCATTTATTTGAGAAACGTGAATTCCATATGCTATTGTGCTTAATAACGTCACGAGGATTTCATATCCATCTTCCATTTTATCGCTTTTGGCCAAGCAAATAGTAGACGGGGTTCAAAATTATCATTAGACTTGCACCGCTAGGAGGCGAATATTTTTCCATACTTTATGATATTAGTGGCTTATAAGGATCATGCATTATTTAGACGGTTTTCCTTTTAGATATTTCCGTCACATGGATGAGGCATGTGATTTTTCTTTTGTTAGATGCATCTTTGTCGTGTTCTTACGTGTTTTTCATTTGGATGCGTCGCGATTTTGAGCAAGCCCCTACTTGCCTTGCAAGGGGGTACTCTACCTCATGAGTATCTCGTTGTGAGTTGAAGGGACGGAGGAGGCCCGTTAATTGCCTACCGTCGGATATTATTAGTAGTTTAGGTTGTAGCCTTAGTATTAGTGTAATGTTGAATAAGGGTACTTATGGGTCTCGAATTTTGTTTACTTACTCGAGGACGAGTAAGTCTTAAGTGTGGGGAATTTTGATAAGCATTTAATTAGTCACATTTTTCCCCTCATTTTTGTCCCCATTTTGGTCCGTTTACACGGATTTGCGTGCCCTTGATTGCATTTTGCTTCCCGATTTCTCGTGCTATGAATGTCGATCTTAATTTGTAGGAATTAAGGCCGAAATGAAGAAATCGGAGCATAAAGGTCTTGCATGAGTCGGGATTCGAAGATGAGAAGAAGAATGAGGAAAGGAGCCTTCAGGTGGCGCAGGCCGGTCCTCTGACCGGCGGCCGGCCACCCGGCACAGCCTACACACTCACAAAATGAAAGAAGAAGAGAAAGAGAAGAAATGCCCAGGTAGTGCCGACCGGTGACCCGGCGGCCGGTCGGTCACCTGGCCTGCATTACATCAGTAACTACTTTGGTAGTAAGTCGTGCTCCAGGCCGGTAGGAGGCCGGCGGCCGGTGGACCGGCCAGGACCCACATTTTCATACTTAGAAGAATTTTGAAGACGAAGAAATTGAAGCTACTGATGTGCTCCAGGCCGGTCAGAGGGCCGGCGGCCGGTCGACCGGCCAGGAACACAGCTCCGCATTTTCGACTCTTCTTCTATTTTCTTTCTTAATTTTCGAGATACCTATATATACCCTTCCCCTAATATTTTGTAAGCAGCTTTTCATTATCTCTTAGCACAAAACCCTAGATAATTTGTAACCTCTATTAAGTACTAATTACTCTCCTAATCGTTCCCTAATTAAACTTAATTTCTTATTTCAAGTTGGTAGATCTAGTCCTTCCTAGTAGAATTATCATAGTTTTGGGTTTGTATTGAGGATTTTGGGGTGAAGACATTCTCCCTATTCACTAATACAAGCTTGTTGGTATAAATTTCTCATCTTTTTGTTATTTATGCAATTTATTTTCATTTCTAGTTTATTGTTTATCATTTGATTGTTATTATTATTCATTTCCTTAGCATGATGTTCATTTCACTATTCATTGCCTCTAGTTGTTTGATTTCCCTTAGAATGAGTGAGTAGATTCCCTCTAGGGTTTAGGGGGAGCCTACGGGAGGATTATGTGGGATAATTAGTTGGGTAATTAGTAGATTTGTGGTAATAGTTTGGGTATTACCCATATTCACACTAGGTGTTTGATGAAATGTGTAAACGAAAGTTGCCCATTTTATCAAGTATCGTTTGATTATCTCTTAAGCGACGGTGGTAGAGATGATTAGACTAAGTGTTTATATGGGTGATTTGAGACAAATGCGATGGCTTTGTTGATGATTATTAACGGTTGAGACATTTGCAATTAATCCTAATTGAATTTGTTACCCATTTGCTAATCACTAGACTAACCCATTAATCCCCCTAAGGTGAACCCTTTACCTTAGTTTTTCCCTTAATTGCCTTCCTCTTGTTATTTAGTGATTACTTGCATTTCCTAGTTTTTAGTTAATTTTCCAATCAATCTCTTATTAGGCTAGAATGAGATTCATTCAAACTTGTAGTTGACCCCTCCATCCTTGTGGTTCGACCCCGACTTCCGCTATCGCATTAGTTGGGTTTTATAAATTGTTTTTGCTTGAGCGGTACGCGACAAACCGTTCATCAGTTCCCGCTAAAGGTATGTCCACCATACATATGATTGATATAAATTGTACTAGCCAAAGCGTTTGGGTATTCGATACCGGTTGTGGTTCTCACCTATGTAATCATTTACAGGGACTTAGAGACCGCCGCCCGCTAGTCAAAGGAGAAGTCGATCTCCGAGTAGGGAATGGCGCAAAGGTTGCAGCTCTTTCCGTCGGCACATATGTAATAGTTTTGCCATCAGGCTTAGAAATGTACTTAAATAACTGTTATTTTGTACCAAATCTAAGTAAAAATATAATATCAATCTCTGTATTAGATGTAGAGGGTTTTTGTTTTTCAATCAAAAACCAGACTTTAACTTTTTCATATGATGATCTTGTTTATGGTCAAGCTAAGTCAGTTAGCGGTATTTATATTCTCGACTCCTCCACAGATATCTATCATATATAAAATAAAAAGCTCAAAAAGGGTGATCGTGAACAATCGTATCTCTGGCATTGTCGTTTAGGACATATAAACGAGAAGCGAGTAACGACACTAGTATCGACAGGTGTTTTGAAATCGTTCGATTATGAATCGTTCGGTACTTGCGAGGCTTGTCTTCTAGGCAAGATGACTCGTGCTCCTTTTACCGGAAAAAGAACACGAGCGAATGATCTACTAGGCCTTATACATACCGATGTGTGCGGCCCTATGACGATCAGTGCTAGAGGTGGTTATAACTATTTCATTACTTTTACCGACGACTTAAGTAGATATGGCTATGTCTACTTGATGAGGTTTAAAAGTGAAGCCTTTGAAAAGTTTAAAGAGTTTCAAAATGAAGTTGAGAACCAACTAAGTAGAAAGATCAAAGCCTTACGATCAGATCGAGGTGGCGAATACCTTAGTTACGAGTTCGACGATCATTTGAAAGCTTGTGGTATTGTTTCACAACTTACACCTCCAGGAACACCACTGTTAAATGGTGTATCCGAAAGGAGGAATATGACCTTGTTAGACATGGTCTGATCGATGATGAGTCAGGTTGAGCTGCCTGATTCATTTTGGAGTTTTGGTTTGTTCTCTCCAGTTATGCTTTTAAACCGAAGTACGACAAAAGCAGCATCAAAAACGCCATATGAGATATGGAAGGGAAAAGTTCCCAATATGTCTTTTATCAGAATTTGGGGATGCGAAGCTTATGTCAGGGTAAGACCTGACGATAAATTAGCCCCCCATTCTGAAAAGTGTACATTCGTAGGTTATCCGAAGGAGACACGTGGTTACTACTTCTACAACTGTCACGAGAACAAAGTGTTTGTGGCTCGTGAGGCTGTCTTCTTAGAGAACGAATTCGTTTTTAAGAGACAGTGTGGGAGGAAATTTGAACTTAGTGAAGTTCAAGAGCCACAAACCGAGGAGGTGTAAGAGGAAGATGTTCCTTCGGCATCTATTTCGGCGACGCTTCCGCTGCCTCCAAGGAGATCGGGAAGAGTTGCCCATGCTCCAGATCGGTATTTAGGAAATATCAAAAAGGAAGGTGATTCTGTTTTGTTGCTTTTAGAAAGTAATGAACTCGTAACTTACAAAGCTGCTATTTCTTGTCCAGATTCCAAGCATTGGTTAGATGCCATGCGATCCGAGATGGACTCCATGTATGACAACCAAGTGTGGGACTTGGTAGATTTACCTGAGGGAGTACGACCCCTTCAGTGTAAGTGGATCTTCAAGATCAAAGTCGGACTAGATGGAAAACCGAGTATTTTCAAGGCTAGACTCGTGGCTAAGGGTTTCACTCAGGTTCATGGTTTACACTATGACGAGACCTTTGCGCCAGTGGCTATGCTTAGGTCCATCCGGATTATCTTAGCGATCGCCACATTTCATAATTATGAAGTGTGGCAAATGGACGTCAAAACCGCCTTCTTGAACGGGTTTCTTGAAGAAGAGGTGTATATGATACAACCCGAGGGTTTTGTCGATTCCAAAGATCCTAAGAAAGTGTGCAAGCTTAATAGGTCTATTTATGGACTTAAGCAAGCATCACGAAGCTGGAATCATCGGTTTGATCATGTGATAAAACAGAATGGATTCACTCGAAGTGTCGAGGAACCATGTTTGTACATGAAGTTCAGTGGGAGCAAGGTAGTGTACTTAGTCTTGTATGTAGACGACATACTTCTCATCGGGAATGATATACCTATGCTAACTTCTGTAAGGAGTGGCTAGCTAAACATTTCCATATGAAATACTTAGGACAGGCCGAGCGTATCTTAGGGATTAGGATCTATAGAGATAGGTCCAAACGAATCCTAGCGTTATCTCAAGAGGCTTATATAGATAAGGTTCTTGAAAGATTCAACATGGAGAACTCCAAGAGAGGGTTTCTCCCGATGGGTCACGGGATCACACTAAGTAAGACTCAGTGCCCCGCGGAGCCCAAGGACGTTGAACTCATGAAGTCAATTCCATATGCTTCAGTAGTTGGATCGATCATGTACGTTATGATGTGCACGAGGCCCGACGTATCATACGCCCTGAGTATGACTAGTCACTATCAAGCTAATCCTGGAGAAGACCACTGGATTGCGGTAAAGAACATCCTAAAGTACTTGAGAAGGACTAAGGGATGGTTCTTAGTTTTTGGTGGAGAGACAGAGTTGAGTGTTAGTGGCTACACTGACGCTAGTTTTCAGACTGACCGGGATGACTTAAAATCTCAGTCCGGTCATGTTTTTCTGATGAATGGAGGTGCAGTCTGTTGGAAAAGTTCCAAGCAGTCTGTTATAGCAGATTCTACAACGGAGGCTGAGTACGTAGCGGCGTCAGAGGCAGCAAAAGAGGCTGTTTGGATCAAGCAGTTTTTGGAAGGACTAAGGGTAGTCCCTACATCTTCAGATCCCATCCCGTTGTTTTGCGACAACGGCGGGGCCATCTTTCAAGCCAAAGAGCCGAAGTCTAGTAATAAGTCTAGACACGTACTTAGGAAATTCCACTTAATATGTGATTATGTGGATCGAAAAGAGATTAGTATTTGTAAAGTCGGAACGGAAGATAATATCGCCGATCCATTGACTAAACCCTTACCCCAAGCGAAACATGATAGGCATGTTGTTTCGATGGGAGTTAAGAGGTTACCAGACTTGTAAGCATACATTTTCAAAGGATATAATAGATACGATTTTGACTGCGGTAGATTGTCGAACTCTATCAAAGTGTACGTAGTCAATTTGTGTATTAAAGTCCCTAAGAGCCTAAAGAAGTGACGTTTCGGGGTACTTATTTTGTTTATCAATCGATGAAGGGTTCGACTTCATAGGGTCATTGTTATTACTGGTTGATTGACATTGGCAGACCGTAAGACGCTTTGCTGGACTGTGACCGCTTATAAGGTCCTCGTTGCCTGGTCGTGGCGGGATTGATATACCTTACTCTAAAGTCGATTCTTCAGACTGTTAACTTTTGACCTGAGTCGGTTCAGTTTCCGAGTGACTTTAATTTATACTCTACGTCGCACCGTAAAAGGAGGCAAATGGATATATTTTGGGTCATGGTGATCTGTTCGAGATAAGGGTCATTTAGTTGAACGGCATTTGTCCACCCACGTCGGGTTCAATGTCTCAGGGCCACTCGAGGAGAAGTGACTGGAAATGCGTGGCCACGCTCGGAAGGCATCTAGGGTAGATGATTCCGGTCAGTCAGTTACTCTCCGGTAATCGAGGAAACCACTCTTGATATGATCACTTGCAAGTACGACCTGTAAGACACCTTGCAGAGAGTGGGAGACTAAATGGGCATAAGAATCGGTTGTCGCACACTTGTATCGTACAAGTGGGAGATTGTTGGAGGAGGTGTCCTCAACAGTTGTGCGGTGACACAATAAAATCTTGAATAGAGTTTGGACGGGACTGAGCTCGCTCATAGTAAGTTGATGAACATAAATCGGTAATGGTTGGCCGACTAGGGTTTGACGTTACTGTCGTATGACGGTGGTTATCAACTGATCCCTTGAGGTCACACCTAATGGATATCTGCTAGTATTGTTAATCCACTGTATATGATACAATAGGATTAGTATATTTAATATCAGATACTAATATGGATTAGTTGTAATTGTTTGTGATTCGTATATGATACGAGGTGTTGGTATTGATAGTAACCTTATATGATAAGGGTACTGGAATTAAATGTGATGTATATATATATCAATTTGTATATGATATAAATTGATACTAAGAATATTTTTAAATGTTAAATATTTTTAACTTACTATTTAACAAATTCATTTAAATGTTAATTGAATTTATCAAAACTGGATTCGAAATCAATTCGATCCCGAGTGTAGATGAAACCGTGTGATATACTAGTATAGGATACTAGTATATGACATTTAGGAATTAAAGACATATATAAATGTAAGTGGATTGTCCACTTTACATAAGATATATTATTTAATTCAAGAATATTTCTCTATATATACTAATTCATTCATCACATTTTCTTCTCTTGTGATTTTCATTCATCTTTTCACCTCTAAATTGGATTGAGAAATAGAAGCAAATACATCACTTTAGTCTTGTGTATCATAGGCATCTTAGGCCTTATTTGCTTCAATTCTCTCTTCAATTCATTCACAAATAATTAATATTTGATATTAATAGTAATATTTGTAGTCTAGTTCACTATTTATATTACTAATACTAGTAGTATCTAGGGTGCAATCAAGAGGAGTCACTCATATACTTTGGTGCTAGTTCTGCCGAGATCAATTCAGTCCTAGCCTAAAGGTAGTTTTCTGAACTTGCATGTTTTGATTAAAGCGATTATAACGACGATCCAAGTCCAATGATCTTGTTCATTGGCATTTCTGAGGCGAGTCTCTGGACAAGGAACCTTACAGTTTTTGTAAGAACCCAAGGGGCTTAAAGCCGCCATCCCCAATGGCAGCTTTAAGATAAAGCCGTCATGCCCAATGGGGGCTTTGAGTTCATTATATGCATATTATGAACATGTGAATGAAAATATACACCAAAGCCGTTGTTGGGCATGGCGGCTCTATCTTAAAGTTGCCATTTTGGGACGGCGGCTTTATCCCAAAAATAAAAAATAAAACACAAAAACCGCCATACGAAATGGCGTCTTTAGGCCCCTTAGGTTCGTTCAAAATTCATGCCTACGTGGACCCCTAAATGAGAAATAATTTGCTTCGCTACCTAAAACGAGAAGTAATTGTCTTTATAGCACCATTTTAACACAAAATTCACTTTTTGTTTGTGGATTCATTTCACCATAGTAGTGTAAAACTGACTCATAAAAGACTAAATTTCTAATTATATAAGAAATTTATACAATGTTAGAAACCACTAATCCCGATTAATCTTTTATACATATATAATATCTATAATGATTAATAAATTGCCACGTAATTGGAAATTTCCTTACCATACACGAAGTGGGCGGTGCTTATAATCACTGACATTCAATTATTCAAATACTGCAAAATATTGAATTTTTATATGGCTTGATACCAAATCTAATTTTTTTCTCTTTGTAATACTAACAATGTTTTTTTTTAAATTGCTACCATGTATAAACCCATTTTTCTAAATTGCTACCAAAGTAAATTTTCTTTATTAACTGATACCAACATTGTTGGTTCGGACAGTATTTCAGTATCCATCACACACGAACCTTCTATTTCTTTACGAGAAGATTATAATGTCCATATTTTTTCACTCTTCTCATTATTACCTTCAGTTCACCCCAATTGTTTTCTAACCTTTTACACTTCAATTTTCTCACAAAACTAAACCCTAACTACTTTCAATTAATTTGGGCAATCTTAAATTCATCCCCAATGACTTCGAATTACAGGTGCGTTATGCCATAATTGTTCGTTATTCCTCTCCATTTTCTTTTACTCGTATTTAATTTCATTGTTTGGTGGATTGACATTGTTATTTGGCTCAAATGCCTTCTGTTATTGTATATTATCAAAACTTATTAATTTATTATTCTATTATCCTACTTTATAGGAAGTATTTATCTTATATTTGTTTAATAATCAACAACTTTTGTACTTTTGTACTTTTTCACTTTTACTGCATTAATTAGTGTTTGATCGATTTAAATATTATGTACTTTGAAGGATGAAGACTCCTCATAATGTAGATGCCAGATTACATGTTGGTGGGAATTTTGAAAGAGTTAAAGGCAAAAATGAATATGTTGGTGGTGTCCTTGTGTTGTTGACTGGTATTTCAAGTGAGAATCTGAGTTATTGCATATTAGCAAATGAAGCAAAAAAGGTGGCGGGGCATGATGTGAGTGTTTTTATATGCTATATAAGGCATGACATGTCTTTGACTATTGGTAGAACTATTATATTAGGTGATAGCAGGGACGAAGCCAGGATTAAAACTCGCACGGGGCTGAAACTGAAATCACAAATATTTTAAATGTTTATTAATAGTATTAAAAATACGACAATAAAAATGGTAGCAAGTACATGGATATCTATAAGAGAACTCTCCGTTCTTTCAAGTCTCGAAAGGTATCTATGATCAAGATAGTGCTAAAAGTTTTTGCTATCTCTCGTTCAATGTAAATAATCATACAACTCTAAAAAAATCAGCTTTCATCTTATTTCGGCGAGTGTTCTTAACAATATTCATCGCTGAGAAAGCTCGTTCGGCACTTGCTGTAGATATTGGGAGAGTCAACAAAAGTTTTGATAGTCGGAAAATAAGTGGGTAGATGTTCAATTTTCCAGTATTCACTAGCCATTGACTCAAATCGGAAACGGTAGAAAAGTTATCATCATCCTGTTGTCGGGATAAATCAACCTCAAAATGACACAATTGTCCTCTTAGTTCCTCCTTCTCAACATCGGTATAATCCTCAGGATAAAATTGATGGACAAGACGACAAATATCATCTATCTTGAAAACTTGTCTACTTGCTCTAGGCTCCAAAGCACAACTCAGAGTTAGAAACTCAATTGACTTCTCACTAAAACTGTGCTTCAATTCATGTAGTTGCATATCAATCGCAATAGAAAACACTTTTACACGGTAATGTTCTGCAATTGTAAACTTATAAAGCTGACGACGAGCGCGACCTTCACTTTCTATATAAATGAAATTCATATCAGGGAGTTCTATATTGCGTCTTTTACATAATGAGACTACTTCAGCTAAAAAAGATTCTCATCCATCGTCCCTTAGCTTTTGTAGAAGAACCGTTGTGCTCTCAACAAGGTGCAATGAGTTTAATATATCTTGAGATTTTTGCTGCAAAGCTTGAGAAAGTGCGTCAGAGACCTCTAAAATTTTCTTCATAAGATGCAAAATGAAGATAAGTTCAAAAGAAGTTATTGTGTCAAGTGCAGTGGTTGCTTGTGCACGTTCATCTGATGTTTCCCCTTCATCAATGAGCTTATAAAGTACTGAACAAGTGGAACTAAACAGTTTTATTAGGCTTGAAATAGACCGCAAATGAGAGCTCCAACTAGTATCCCTTGGCCTCTGCAAATTACTCATTTGATTCAACCCAATACCTGTTTCAAGTTCTCCATCTTCAATCAACATTTCTATCTCACTAGAATAAGTATTGCGCAGCTCATCAACTCGCTTATAAGATACAAGAATAATATTTATGACAAATGATAGTTTGGAGAAAAATTGGCAAACAGTTATGACTTCTTTTGATGCTCCTACAAGCGCCAGCTGTAAACGATGAGCAAAAAAATGAACATAATATGCATAAGGACATTCTTGAATGACCACTGCTTGCAAGCCATTCCATTTACCACGCATGTTGCTTGCACCCTCATACCCCTAACCTCGTAAATTTCTCAAATCAAAGCAGTAATGAGAGAGAACTTCAAATATTTCTTTTTTCATAGTCATAGCAGAAGTATTTGGTACATGAATGATACTGAAAAAGCGTTCTTTTACTAGACCAAGGTTATCAACAAATCTCAAAATGAGAGCCATCTGTTGCTGCCCAGATACATCTCCTGCTTCATCTACAATAATACAAAAGGGAGCTCCACCAATTTCTTTTTTAATTGCTCGTTTTACTTTCTCAGCCAAAATATGTAAGATTTCAATTTGTATGTCTGATGAGGTATAAGTGGCATTCCTCGGAGCATTACTTACCATGTCAGTGCTAAATGAAGCCTAGTATTTTAGAAGTTCAAGAAAATTTCCCCGATTACTTTCACTTTCACTTTCATCTCGACCTCTCATTGACAATCCTTGCATAGCTAACCACCGCAATGCATTAATAGAATTTCCAAGTCTTAGCCTATTGTTAGCAATTTGTTTGGGTGTTTGCTTAGCATATATATTCGGTAAGTGTCGCTCTTGATTTAGAAAACCTTCTAACTCTTTCACCGAGTTCTGATGATGTGAATTTGGTTAAGCACCCAAATGTACAGGAAATGTTTCCAACTTTTAAAGCCATCAATGGTAAAAGCTCTATGACGTTCAGGTTTGTTGAACAAAAAACACATAAAGCAAAATGCAACATCTTTTTTCGGGGAATATTCTAACCATGACCGAAATTTTACAAACCATGAAGCTTGAAATCAACGACCATGTTTATCAGAACCCTTTGAAATATAAGCCCGTCTAATTTCATTTTGCTTTTCAGGAGGATACTCCCATATTTGCTTGCGCTTTCCGGGATCACGTTCAATTTGGTAAGAATTAGGCTCAATAGATCTCAGAACTTTTGTAGGTCTAGTTACAAGAGGTGTAGTCTCTTGACTTTCATCAGGGATATTCAGATAAAAAGGGGTTGATTGTTCATTTGTCTCATTTCTTGAGGTTTCACCAATTTTTCTCTTAAAAAATTCGGCAATTGTAAGTACTTTTCCCATTTTATGCTACAAAAAGAATAATTTTTTTAAATTAAAATCAGGCATTACACATTAACTTAGCACGTACTAGAATGTGAACTTATTTTTCTACTTCAATATATATAAAACATGCTTTAGACCTAATGACTTACACAAATTCTCATTTAAGACGGACACTATCCGCCTTTAACTTTAAACGGGTCAAATAAAAAACTTGTATTTATTACAACAATGCAATAGTATTCAATATGTGTTAAACATAAGACGAATAAGTCATGTCTTAAACAAGACTTACCGAGTGTCCTAGAATTAAAGACTGCAAAATAAGGCATAAAGCAAGGTCTACAAACTTACAAAGTACAAAACACACTATTTCCTAGTGGCTACCATCTACTCTGTGCTTCTTTGTTGGACAATTAAAACAACTACACGTCTTTTTGTATATGCACAACACATCCTAATTGCTAAAGTGGCCTAACTCCTAATTCTACACAATAAAAGTCTATAAACAAAAACTTCTATCAAAAAAATTAAATGCACAGCCAACAAATCTAGAGTTCTAGTCTCTTACTCTCTTCCATAATTCATTAGTTCCATTCCTATTTCCCCCCAAATTATTGTACTCCTGAAATTGCAACAATAAAAATCTTAAATAAATTAATTAAAAAACTTTAAATTGCAACAATAAAAATCTGGTCCCAAAAATTACCTTCAATAAAGTAGTGTTCGTCGTTTCACACTTTCACCAATCAGGCAATCACCGTTAACGGTTTCTCGTCGAGTCGTCGGCGTCAAATCAGTGCCCACACTATATGCCTCGGCCGAGTGCTGCCCTCCGATCTTCGTATGTGCTGACTGCTAGTGGCTAGTGCTACCCTCCGGTTCCGTCTTACTTTGGTCTTTATTTTTTATTTATTTCCTAGATTCAATTTTTAAAATTCAAGGAGAAAGAGTAGTTAACAAATTTCTTATACTTATTGTATTTATATTGGAAAATCCCGATTTGGGGAAAAAAGTAGGAAATATTGTACAGAGTATGTATTTGGTAATTAGTATAATTATGATTATGTAATTGGTTTATTTTAGGGATAGATTGTTATGTACTTCCTCCCTTCAACTCCACTCTACCATATTACCACTTTAATCCATTCATTTCCACTCTACCACTTTCCAAAAAAGGAAAATAGAATGACCTATTAATCCTTATAAAACCATCTTATTTACACTTTATGTCATTAAAGGCCCACCACCTAATCAACAATAAAATCCACCCTAATCTATTTCTGGCCCAATTAGCATACTAACTCAACCCAATATACCTAACTCATTTACTAACCTTTACCTCCATTTTCCCTAACCCAGCCCAATATATACCCACCCAAACCCCATTAAGAAAACCCTAACCCTCACTCTCTACAAAAACCTATCCCTCTTCTTATTCTTTTCTCTCTCTCTCTCTCTCTTCCGCCTCCTTCTTCTTCCCTCTCTCTATATCAGAAACCCTACTCTTCTGCCTCGTTCTTCTTCCCTCTCTCTACAACCGCCTCCTTCTTCTCCCTCTCTACTAGAAACCCTACACTCTGTAAAACCGCCTTCATGCCACTCCCTCTCTACCAGAAACCCTACTCTCAATACATCGCCTCCATCCATCATCTTCTTTTATAAAACTCTCCATTAACTTCATCATCTCATTTATAACTTCAGAAAACCTTTCATCATTCCCTCGTTTTATAAAACATCATGAATCCGTCACATGCAAATTGCGGAAATGAGTGTTTGCAATGTGTTCTTGAATGGTATAATGCCGGTTCCTCAGAAGTTGAGGAAGATGATGAACTTGATGATTCTGGGCCAGATTCACCTCCTCCAAACATCATTGTACCCGACTCCCTAGATCCTGATGATTTAGGGACTCAAGTTGACGAAACGGAGTTCGATGATGGTGGACTTTGTCTTCCTATTATTCCCGAGTTCGATGATGGTGGACTTTGTCTTTCTATTATTCCTGAGATTGATGATGGTACACTTTGTGTTCCTAAATCCCTTGAGATCCACAGGCCGCCTATTATCCCTTCTGTTTTAGAGGAAGGTTGCGGATCTTTTATGTCGGAATCACCTTGTACTAAGAAGTTAAATGGTTTTCTAAAAAGGTTGGAAGAAAAGCGTAAAAGAGAGAGTGAGAACCGTGTTCCTTTGTCTGGTGAATATGTGGAGAGTGATCCTGAATCAATTAGCTCAAAGAGATTTCGGGCTTATGAGGCTAGGTTCTACGCTAAGTATAAATAACCGAAGCTCTTGGTATAATCACGAAATCTTAATCTTTTACTGTTTATTAACTATACATTGCTGTTAGGTTTTTGGTAGAATTTTCGATTATTGTTGGTTTATTTAACTACTCTCATTATTTGGGGTAGAATCTTGATTCTGTATTGGTGAGTCTGTATAGATGATCAACTATAAGGTCCAATTAATGACTGAGTATGTAAGATAAAATGGTCGAGTCTTTCAATACGGCTATGACGGAGTCTGTGATTATTTAAATATGGCTGAGTTTGTAACATAAAGCTACTAATTCTGAATTGGTGGGTATGTCTACATGACTGAGTCTGTGATTATTTTCTGTCTACATGATTGAGTGTATGAGTCTGTCTACAGAAGCAATCTTAGATTATTTGTGAGTATTTAAAAATGATAAACTTTTTGTCAATATATGATTGCTTTGACTGTGTTTGTGATTATTGTTGGTTAACTTGACATCACATGATTGAGTCTGTCTACAACTTGGTTGTTAGTTTTCCCTTGAGAAATTTGTTTTTAGCTCAATGATAATAAAAACTTTAATGGTTTGAGAGCTGTTTTTTTTATTATACATGAACGGTAAGTGGCCATTTAAAAAAAGTAATTAAGCCGCCACATGGTCTACCAACGAATGGTGTGTGTGTTCATCTATTTGAAATGCAGTTTTAATTAGTGCTCTATGATGACTAAACCTCACTGGTTTGAGAGAAATGTCACTTGTTGCCTTATTCATTTCTGTATTTCAGTGGATAGCATGGTCTACGTTCATTGGGTGTGTGTGTCGGTGGCATTATTACTTGTCATAACTCGATGATGAGGCCTACTAAGCCTGAGAGATTATGTAGTCTTTCATTTTTTATTAACTAAACAATGATTACACTTAACATAAATATTTCAGTTGCTTGTTTGTTTTGCCTTAAGAACTTTGTTTGTAGCTCGATGATGATAAAAACCTTAATGGTTTGAGAGCTGTTTTGTTTTTGTTATACATGAACGGTAAGTGGCCATTTAAAAAAAAGTAATTAAGCCGCCACATGGTCTAGCAATGAATGGTGTGTGTGTTCATCTATTTGAAATGCAGTTTTAATTAGTGCTCTATGATGACTAAACCTCACTGGTTTGAGAGCAATGTCACTTGTTGCCTTACTAATTTATGTATTTCAGTGGATAACATGGTCAACGTTCATTGGGTGTGTGTGTCGGTGGCATTATTACTTGTCATAACTCGATAATGAGGCCTACTAAACCTGAGAGATTATGTAGTCTTTCATTTTTTTATTAACTGAACAATGATTACACTTAACATAAATATTTCAGTTGCTTGTTGGTTTTGCCTTAAGAACTTTGTTTGTAGCTCAATGATCATAACTATACTGTTTTGTGTATTCAATGGTTGTACTGTTTTGTGTAACATGATCATAAACTGTTTTGTGTAAGCTAAACTGAACATAAACTGTTTTGTGTAACATAAACTGAACATACACTGTTTTGTGTAACATAAACTGAACATAAACTGTTTTGTGTAACATAAATTGAACATAAACTGAAGGTATTGCATAAACTAAACATAAACCGAACAAAAACTGAAGGTTACATTGATAATTGCATTTCAAAATTCATGTCAACTTATATCACTTCAAAATGAGACTCTTATAATGCATTACATTCCATTAATATGACCACCTATATCTTAAACATTGTATCCTAATTTATTCATTAGGTATTCTAATCCTTGTGTTTTTCCTAATGCTTGCATATACTCAATATAATGCATCCTCTTACCAAGTCTTCATTCACCGTTAAATTCCTTGGTAACATACCAATGGAAGCAAGATGGCCCTTCCCCATATGAGGAAGTGAGAAATTATTATGACCCTTACATTTAAGAATTTCTACCATTACTGATTGTAAAGTTAAGAAAACATTGCTAAGTTTGGTAGGACAATAATCCACGAAAGCTTGCATGACTTCATTTACTAATTCATCCACCGACTTTGATGCCTGATTTTTTTGTAATGAGTGTAATGCTCTGAAATACCCAAGGTCATTACAGTTCAAGTCTGGTGACTGAGCAGGCTGAAAAAGTAACTCTATATAAAATCCATCTGAATTTGCAGCCGCCATAAAGTCGGGATCATTATTAGTAATGTGAGGCCTAGCATTGTCTTGTTGGATGTATATATGTTTTTTTAATCCTTCTGGCCATACACTTTTAATAGCTGGTATAACTTTTTCAAGTAGAGTCTCTTTGATGACTTGTTTTGTGATTGATTCAATTGGCTTTGTCTCCAAAGTCCCCCTTGACCGATTTATACTTGCCCTAAGTGCTGGTTGTTGTTTGTAAATGGAAACATGCCTATTTTTCCGTCAAATATTAGTTCACCATTTGCTGACAATATTGGCCTACTATTGCACACATAAACATCACTTTTGTGAGAAATCGTTTTGATTGGCAGCTTCTATATGGAAGCTCCTCCCCCTCCACAACATAGACTTTTTCATTGTCACTTGTAATATAGAACTACTTCTCATCCATGTGGATTGTGTTGCTCAATTCTTTGAACATTATTTCAGTCCTTGGCATATTATTGAGATCAATAACATCTTCAACTACTTGTTTTACTACTAATAACTTAAGTGAGTACAATACCCTTTACTCCTTGTGGAAATCACTTAGTTTTGGATGTAAAGGGCTTGAATGAGGCTTAAGCAAGCCTTCTTTAACTCATGAATGGATTGTTCCAACCGATACACCATTGGAGCCTGCCACCCTCTCTATTGTATCCCTACGAGAGTATGCTAGTGATTTGATATGCTCTACATTTAGGAGAATTATTTTCCTATTTTTGTTGCATATCCTACCACTCTTTACATCTAATTTTTCACCTACTAACCTTATTCTTTTTGTAACACCCGGAAATGTACCCTATTTTTATAGTGAAAATATTTTACGGATACTTTTCAGCAAATTTAAGTTTTAATATAGAATTTTATGTTCCGAGTCGAATTTAGAATTTCCGAGTTCGTATTTGGAATTTCCGCGAGATTCCATGAGAATCCCGTTTTAAGTCGTCTTTGACTTTTCTTGACTTTTAAGTTGTCTTTGACTTTTCTTGACTTTTAAGTCGTCATAGGCGTCATAGGCCCAATGTTGCTGAAGAAGCTGAAAGCATACCACCAATACAGATCATTTAACCAAAACCTTCAAAATTACCCTTAAGAAGAGTTGTGCACAAGAGATCTGTGGAAGGTGGATATGGTGTTACTAATTTTGATGTTGGTGATGGTGAGGTAGGTGGATCTGGTGTTGCTGATTTTGGTGAGGATGAGATTGGGGGTTTTGGTTTTGGTGGATCTTGTGTTGCTGAGGGTGAGATTGGTGGTGATGTTGAGGTTGGTGGATCTGGTGAGAAGAGTAAGAAACAAGTGAATAACAAGGGTAAGCAGCAGGTGAAAAGAAAGGGGAAGAGACGGATTACTGATAAAGGTAAGGGTAAGGAGCAAGTTGATGGTAAAAAAACAAGTCAAGAGTTCAAATAAAAAGGCCAGTGAAAAAAAGGGTGTTGGTAGAGGAAGAAGAGTTTTATGGCCCAGGTGAAGAAAGTAAAGGGGAGTCTAATCTAGCTGATTCATATCTTGAGGTTGAGGAGGAGGACTTGGTGGCTTAAGAACTGTTTAAAAGTATAGAGGAAGGAAAACAAAAAAAAATGACTTCCTAAAGGAATTAGAAGAGCATTTGGAGTTGTCCGATGACTTGAGAAGTCTAGAGGGTTCAGATAAAAAAAGAGATGGTTTTAATAATCCGTATTTCTATGTATTGGGGACTTGGCCGAGTAAGGCTTACTCGGCCGAGTGGGTTGTGCACTCGGCGACCGAGTGGAATTGGCTGATGTTTGGAACAGTATTCTGTTCTTGCGTACTCAGCCGAGTGAGATTTGCACTTGACCGAGTACATGTAGTACTCGGCCGAGTACGACAGATTTCGGGATTTAGTCGGACGATTGATTAAGGGTTAATAAGAGGAATTAGTTTTCATAATTCAGTTTACGCTTTCATAATTACAAACCATAGTCTCTCAAACTCTCTCAAACTCTTCATGAACACCTTTGATCATCTCGTGCCGGATCCAATCTTTCACTGCTTTGGTTGATTGCTTTGGTAAGTATGCATGTTTGTGAATTATTTACATAGTATTTGTAACCCTAATTGAATTGGGGGAAAGGGAAAGATTGTTATTGATTGTATGAATATTGATTGTTTAGGAGGGGGCTTCATAGAGGAACGCTTCTGATTGCTTGTTTGATTATTGTGGATTTTCAATAAGTTAGGGGTTCCCTACTCAGTAACTGTGTATATTAATCATTGTGATAAAATGAATTATTATGAGATTATATGATTCTTGATATGTGATTGATGATGATGTTGATGGAGTTCGGGTTGGTGTTTGGAGATGTTACTATGGTTACTATGGTTACTGTTTTTGTGATTCCGTTGGGAGACGGATCACACCCCGAGTTCACCCTCGTGGTTATCACGCCATGCGGGGGATGTGCACATTAATATTCCGGATTCTCTCGCTGCGGTGAGAAGGGCTCTCGACGCCTGTGGCTGTGGTCTAGGGTCAATTGGTGGTTTTTGTAGAGCAGGATTGGTAACCTGAGTCTACTGAGGTGTCCGCTGCGGCGGCCCTCTTGTTTCTCTTTCCCTTGTGCTTATCTTGTACGTTGGTCGGTATATGCGAATACTGACCCCTTTACCGTTTTACAAAACTGTTGTGATCCATTGGGGGATGGTGAGCAGGTGATTGCAGTTAATCGATAGAGCTTCGTTGGGATCGAGGTTGGGATCACTGCGTCGTGTCTTAGCTTCCGCCTAGTAGATAGAGTCATATACATTGTTTAGTTTCTATTACTTTATCATTTGTTGAGTTTGGATTTTTGGTCAGACGGAATGCCGTCTGTTTTTAGGACATGTATTTGAGTTAAACTATTTATTAAATAAAGTATTGTTTCTTTATTGCTTGATTTGATATGTACTACCTCAGGCAACCGAGATGGTAGTCCTCCCATGTGCTAAGGGGGTCTTGTAAGGCACCTTGGTGTGTGAGGGAATTACAATGGTTCCAGAGTCTTTAACCCTGACACAGACTTCAAGAGGACGGTGCATTTAAAAGTTGGTTTGAAGTTTTCTTCTGTTAAAGTACTCAGGTAGGCCCTGAGAGCACATGTAATTGAGAACAGGTATGGGTACTATTTTTAGCATAATGGTGGAGAAAAAGTTTCTGCTGACTGGAAATGTAAATGCAAATGCTCATGGGACAAGGTTAGAAGTAAGATTAGATGTGTTTGTAAAAAGTGTTTGTGTCCATTCAAATTTTATGCTACATCTTATAAGCACAACAAGGAGTTCATCGTGATTATGACAATAAATTTGACACACAAATGTTCATTTAAAGGGGTCAATAATAAGGTTTCTTATGAGTATCTAAAGCTGATAAGTACCTTGAGGAGTGGAGGGAAAACCTTAGGTGGGAGTTGAGTGTTTTTGTTAGACATGTTTATAGGACTTTGGGGTCAAAATCAGTTGTCACTTAGCTTGGTTAGCTAAGCCTAGGGCAAAAGTGATTATCAATGGTGATATTGCTGAAGAATATGGTAGGGTTTGGGATTGTGGTAATGCATTGAGGAAGTATGATCCTGGTTCCACAATCATTGTTCTTGTGGATGATGTGGAAAATTCACCCCTACCTTCCAGAGAATGTATGTCTGCTTTAAGGCTTGCAAAGTTGGTTTCCTAGCTAGTTGTAGGCCTCTTATTGGGATTGATGGTTGCCATCTTAAGGGCCCATACCCAGGGATGATCTTAGTCGTTGTGAGCATGGATGCTAATAACAACATCTACCATGTGGCATGGGATATGGTAGAGGTAGAAAATGACATCACTTGGACATGGTTTTTAAGCCTACTGATGGAAGATCTAGAGAAGGTAGATGGAGAAGGATTAACAATTATGTCAGACAGACAAAAGGTATGTTGTATAACAGTGAATGTCTATTTTTTCAACCTGTTTTGAATGTTTTTTTTTGTATAATGGTAACTGATGGTATCATTGTTGGACTGACATGGGTTATTAGAAGCTTTAAGTAGAGTTTGTCCAAAAGCAAAGATTAGGTTTTGTGCAAGGCATATATGGGCTAATTTTAAGCTTCAATAGCATGGTGGATTGTTCAAGGAAGCATTCTGGAGGGCTGCAAGAACTACTTCAGTGGTTGAATTTAAAAAGGAGATTGAAGGAATAAAGTTTCTAAATGCTTCTGCACATGCATACCTAGCTGCAATCCCGCCTAAGCACTGTTCCAGGCATGCATTCTCAACAACTAGTAAGTTCAACATGTTGAATAACATATATGAGTCATTCAATGCAGCCTTGAAGGGGGTAAGAGATAAGCCTATTATCAATCTAATGGAATGGATAAGGAGATCTATCATGAAGAAACACTATGATAAAAAGAAGGGAATTGAAGGATATATGATGATAAATTGATGCCATTTGTGACTAAGTATTTAAAGTGGGTTGAGAATGAAACAAGATTCTGCTACTTCATCCCCTCTACCAGTGGTGTGTTTGAGGTTGATCATAGGGGGAAGCAGAAGGCTTTATCTTGACATTAAAATCCTGTAATTGTAAGAGCTGGGACCTAACAGGCATTCCATGTCCACATGCAATGTTTTGCATAAGAGACCAAAGACAAGAGGTATATGAATATGTTGCTCAAGCTTATACCAAAGAAACATATGCCAAAGCCTTTTCAACACCCTATTGCAGCCATGCGTGGCTTTGGGGACTGGGAGAAGGTTGGCATTTCAGCTCCTGCACCACCACCATATAATAAACTACCCGGAAGGCCAAAACTAAAGAAGAGGAGAACATAAGTTGGGGAAGGGACCGGTGAACAACCAAAAAAGCCGAGGCAGACTAAGTCATGTAGTAAATGTGGTATGAATGGCCATAACATGAAAACATGTAAGAACCCTCCAATAACTACTTTGAACGAGAAGGTAGCAGTCATAAGGGGAAAAAGCAAATCAGCATGGAGTACTAAGGTGAGAGAAGGGGTTGCAAAAAGAAAGGCCAAGAAGGCACATGATGCTGCAGTGGTTCACCATATATCTGCTCCTTCAATGAGTCAGCCAGAAAGGGTAGTTCAAGAGAGTCAAGTTAGTGTGAATGTTGGTCCAACTACTCAAACTTCAAGAAGAAGGCATGTTTTGGGGATTAGTAATGATGTCTGGATTAGTACTTATGTTCTGTTTTTATCAAGGACTATTTAATTTCTGTTAGTTGGTTGTTGTTTGTAAGACAATTTCTGTTAGTTGTTTGTTGTTTGTAAGACAATTTCTATATGTTGTTTGTAAGGCACTTTCTGAATTTGCCAAGTAATATGAAAGACCCTTGTTGAACTCAATCATGTGTTTATGGCAGTTGCTAGCTTATCAAATAACGTGTAATTGTATACTTTCAACATCATTTGGACATAAAATTGCAAACCCTTTATTTGATAGGCTTATAATATTACATAAGAAAATTGCTCAAATGCTGATAACATGACAATCAGTTGAGCTACTAAACCTATCAATATCTTCATCATCAACATGACATCCTCATGCATTACAAGCTAGTATAAGTACTAAAACACAAATAACAACTACTAAACTGAATAATGTTTGAATATCTTCAGCATCAACATTTACATCATCCTAAGCCTTAATTTGCCTAAGTAGGATATTAGCCTATGTAACCCTCTTATTTTGCTCCATTAAATGTGCAACCTCACACTTGTTCATCATCAAATCGCTATTGAGAACATTCTTCTCCAACGTCAATTGATTTATTGTGTTTTTCTGCCAATCGTTTTGCACTTTATCATACCACTTAAAAAACCCACATCCACGACTGGAACTTGGGTTAGAAAACTTGCACTTGAGGAACCTACGAGCCCATGACTGGAGTAGAGCAATTGGAACCCCACATCCACATTTAAGTGCTTTGTAATTTCTATCACCACTGCCACCGATTTGACATTTTTACAAGAAAAAAACCCAGAAAAAGCAATAATCCTAATTAGAAGACAACAAAGAGGAAAACTTATAGGGAATAAAGTTAACATGGGAGAGAGAGAGAGAGAGAGGAATAAAGATAATAAGAGAAAAAGAGATTAACTAAGGAAGAAAAGGGAATGCAAATAATGGAGTAGAGATGAAGAAAGATAGTAGAGAGTCAAAAATAAGATATTAAGAGGGTGTTTGACCGAAGTAGAAGTAGAAGCACCTATTTGCTACTTCTACTTTTAGTGATAGTTAGCACTTTTTTTTTACTTTTTAAAAGCACTTTTAGACTCCATAAAACATGGTGTTTAACCTAACTTTTAGTTTTTCATTTATAAAAACACTTATAAAGTTAGGCCAAACATTTATTAAATGAAGTGTAGGAAGAACATATTAATAGATAAAGGGTAAGGGTAAATTAGGTAGTGTAAAAGTATGTTAAGTTGATCGTTTGAAATAAATGACTGAGATCATCTTGTAATGGCTTTGTGTGCGATGGGTACTGAAATGCTGTTCGAACCAACAATATTGGTAGCATTTAATAAAGAAAATTTACTTTGATAGCTGTTGGTAAAAATAAATTTTTACTTGATAACAATTATAAAAAACCTTACTAACAAAGTTGAAAATTACATAGCCATTCAAATTCAAACGGTTTTAAAAAACAAATTCAATCTTTACCATGAAGGAGCATAATACCCTTGAGGGCTGAGGGCTGAGGGCTGAGGGCTGAGGTCTGAGGCCTTGACCAATTTCCTAATCAGATTTCATTAATTATAATCCCTAAATTCGTGAGTCGTGTCCTTTTCCTTTGTCGTCTCCAAAGACGCCCTTCTCCACTTCTCTTCCTATTAGCCCTAATTACTTATTCCCCCCTTTTCTACCTCTCATAATAATCTTTTTTTATTTAAAAAAAAAAAAAACAAAATTTACCACTTGAACAAGTAGTAAAAATTTCTCAAGCTTAGATTTTAAACTACCCATTAAGGCAATTATTATTCTCAACAAATCCCATTATTTTTCCTCCCCAAATATAAGAAAATTGGGATTATCGGGTGTTTATGCATAATTACTGGGCATTTAATAAAATATTTGGGTATTTTGAGTACCCAGAAAGTTAAGTTTGCTGATTAATAATCATTTTCAGTGTGTTTTATGTAAAGTTATGATCTTTTGCATAATCCCACTTCTAAGTTAGGCTAATACTCACAGTTTTGATCTTTCATTGAGCATGAACGACACCGTTTTGGACCCGATCCATGGATCCTCGGGTGGGTTAACCTTAAATGGAGATACCAACAAACCCGAATTCGAAAACCCGGGTTTAGTTGAGGGAAATAGTAATAGTAATTGTAATAGTAATAGTAATGATGTTGTAAGTAGTAAGGGTGTTAAAAATGGTAGGAATAGTAGTAATGATGTTTTTGTTAGGAGGGAAAGGCCCACCCGGGCCTGCACGACCCGGGCACCTAAGTATGTGGACCCACCAGTGATCGAAAGACGGCCCAGGGGACCGAAGAAGGAGAAGGCCGTGGCGGTGGTGGAAGAGGAGGATGTTAATGTTAGTGAGGAGGAGAATGAGGTTTTGGGACAATGTAGTAAGGTGGTTACTTCATTGGTTAACCCACCTACACCTGAACAAATGCCACGGTGGCGCTTACGGTCCATGTGGGAATTGGCTTCAATACTTCATTTCTTGCACGTCAGTTGAGATTTTATGATAAATGTGTTTTTATCTTGTTGATTGTTTGTTTAATTATTATTGTTGTTTGGTTGGTTTTGATGATTGAGCTTAATGTGGGTGTATTTTGGTTTGCTTATGTAGTTGTTTCGGCCGCTTTTGAACATAACAGCCGAGTTCAGTGCTGAGGAGTTGGAGTCTGCATTGCTTACTCCAAATGGTACACTGGGTGATGTACATATACCCTTGCTAAAGGTTGGTGTTGTGAAATTCTTCATTTTCAGGATTGCTTGTATTTTTTTTCAGCTTGCAGTGTTTGTGACATGGTGCAAATGTTAGTGCCTTGGTTGCTACTGCTGGTCTATTATGAATTATAATGGCATATGATCTCTAAATAGTGTATGGATTTTCCATTCTAGCTCACAAATTGTTTCATGCTTTTCCTTTAAGTTGTTTTATGCTCTGGGAGAGCACACTGCTTGTGGTGTATCTGGGTGCCATTGTATTTTAAACATCTGTTGTGTCTAAGGATAGAAGTATTTTTTTGATGTTAATAGCCGGGAATCTATGTGATGCTGTTCAGTTTATATAGCTACTCTTGTTTAGTTGATGGATGGATAGTCTTCTTATATAGCTTGGTGCTCTTTCTTTTTTAATAGATGTAACCTATCATGTCTGAAAATGACCCATAAGAAAAATGATATTGACTGCAAATGTGATATGAACCTCGGTAGTTTTGCACCTCACCCTGAACCTATGAGCTCATTAAGTTTTACTCAAGTATTTTAATGGTAGGTTATAGTTAACCAATGAGATAATTTAGCAAACTGTTGAGCTTGCTTGTATGTGTTGGGGAAGTCTCGGAGTCGTACTTTGGAATCCCATCACTTTTCTTTCGGGAACTATATAGTATAAGCTTGGAATTGAAAACAGTGACTTCAGTTGTGGGTTTGCGCATTGTTCTGAATTTCATATCACATGATCATTTCATGCTTGATGTTTGAGTTATTGGCTTTAGAGAAGCAGCTGGATATAACTAGTGCTAGCCTGCTAGGTATCAAGGTCTCGCTTGACAGTATCACCTAAATCTGTGGTATCTAGCTAAGGGCTTGAGTGGCTTAGTGGAGTATGCTTATGTTCACTTTGTCTTTTCTGCTGAGCTCTATTCATGTGAGAGTATGTCAACTACTCTTGAGCCTCTGGTAGATGAAGCTGAATATTTAATCATGTGTGCACACATTTCAATGAAAAATGTAGAAAGATGTGATCTCTTGGTGGAAAAATACATACTCTTGATTCCTACTGTATTACTTGTTCGTGCGGAATCTTGAAGGTTGATGGCGGTATGCAGTGATAAGTGATAACTGATGAGAGGAATTTGATAAGGATGTATCAAATTTAGAGGTTCATTTGACAAAGCTAGACATAAATTGTCTTTTTTTTTTCGTGTCTATCAGGATTTCACATTTTGAGGCCATTTTCAAATAGATGCTGACATATATCTGTTTGTTTCTTGCTCGCTACCTTGTCAAATGAGCAAAAGATAGTAACTTGGCTTACTATTATGGCACACATAGACCCTTGTTTGTGTCTTCTGTTGGAACCAAAGTGATCACAGTCACATGTTCTCTTCATTGTGTGTTTGATAATGTTATGCCTTGTAGACTAATTGGGATTCGAGATAAGCAATGATCATGTTAAATTTTTGCGGTAGGAAAGAAAGGAGGTTGCTTTGGAAATGTGTGACTAAGGCTTTGTTGGTTTTGTCCCAAGGTAGTCTATAGAATAAAGTCATAAACATCAGGGGTGACTTCCGGCCAAGGCTTTGTTGGATTTTTGACGAGGGTAGGCTATAGAATAAATACCAGCGGTGACGGTGTAACACCTATTTCCAAAAGAAGGTGTTGTAGGCTTATTGCTTCCAATTCTCCATGCTTTGTTTCATTCCCAGTGTGTTCTCCCCCAAAATTTTGTCAAGTCTTTAAAATTGTGGACATAGGTGCTTATTTTGTGGGAGTTTCAATACATGTATTCCGCCAGTTTTTCATTTTTGTTATCGCTTAACTTTTATTGAAATTATAGGAGAGGCTGGCTGTTTGTCTTTGCCATTGAGTTTGTAGAAGACTAAAAAAAGTTTCATTGCTTAGTAGTTAGTACTCAACAGCTTTGCCTCCAACAAATATATCCTATACTCTTGTATTGATGAATCTGATGATTGTGGAGTGTGTCTGTTGATTAACTCTAATACAATGATAATTGTAATTATTGCATTGATTATACATGAGTTGGAGATTGACGAGTCTATATCTTGCATTGATCTGTAGTAAGAATCTGTGATGCTGTATGATAGCATTTATATTCCGAAACTGGTATTCACTGGGTGATGTCTACTTCCTTTTTTTTATGTTCCTAGGCAATCCCCCCAGTTACGCGCATGGCTTGTGGACGCGATACTTGGGTTACCGTACTATGTAGAAAATTGAGAGACTGGTGGCACTGGGTAATGTTTGTGTCTTATTTATTTATTTATTGAATTATTATTTTTCTTATGATAAGCCCATTTGTAATCTGCCTGTTTGTTTTGCAGCATTAACTGTAGTTGACTTGTAACTTTGCAGGTTGCTGAAGGAGAGTTACCTATTGTTTCTTCCCAGGGGTGGGTGTCAAAATGTTTTTATGGTTTCTCTATTTGCTGATTGGATTCAAACAGTTTACACTATGTTTATATGCAGGGCTGAGATCGAAACATACAAGAATCTAGATCCGGCAGTTCGTGTTGTGATTCTGAAAGCTTTATGTGACATTCGGGTTGAGGTAGTGCCATCACATATAAGTTAATTTTGCATGCTTGAGAGTAGATGACATTAGAAATTGGAGAAAATTCTCATTTTAACGGTGCTGTTGTCTTGATACTCTTGAATATTTGCGTAATATAGATGTGATTGCTGTTGGCATTACACTCTGTACCACATAATCCCATCAGCAGAGATTGGAGTTTATCTTTAATCAGATATGAATGTACAACAATATGCAAATACTCAACTCCCTCGACTAGCCTTGTTATGTCTCTTAATGTACAATGAAATGAAGAAAAAAGGTGTTTTGTGTTAGACTGTCAGCCATGTTAGGACCTTGGTTTTACTTAATTATTCTGGCTTCTGTGTCTACTAGTTCCAGGACAGCCATCTTTTATTTTGGTTGTGTATCAGCGAATGTCTGTTTTTTCCTTAACACGAGTTTTTTTCCCAAAACGATAAGAGTCAATTGGAACCAACTTCTTTGTTATGATAGGGTGGTTGCGTAACTCTGACCCCCTTCCCTCTTTAACCTTCTTAGGGGTGAAGCTTGTCGGAGCAGTAAGCGTAATGATACTGCTCTTGTTCCCAAGATGCTTATGCTGTTTTTATTTTGCCTTTTATCTGCAGCAAGATGATATCAGAAGTTATATTGATAACTCTGTAAAACATGGTGTTCAGCTTTCAGCATTTCGCAAAGCGCGCATTGGGGGTGATTCACATGGAATCTCATATTGGTAGTAGTGCTAATCTCGTATCTATATCTCCGTCTCTTCATTTTATTTTATTTTTCTCTTCTATGGCTACACTTATGCTGTGATTTGCTTATGCTGCATTCTGAATAATTGTTCATGTAAATTGGAATTGAACTTGTTTGCTGTTGTGTAGGTATGAGGACGATGAATTAATTGGCCACAGGCTTTATCGTGAGTCCCGGAAAGTAGAGAAAAACATTGAGGTGAAGAAAGGAAAGACCAAGGGTTCCCATGCTCTTCCGAGCATCTCTTATGAGTGGGAAACAGTGGCGACTAATTTGGATGAATTTCTAGATGTTTCTGTAAGTGTCCCATTGTGTGAGAGTATCACTCTTCACCTACTCCTGCTTCAACAATTTGCTATGATGTTTATGACTAATTTTATGTAGGCATGGTATTATTTAACATGTTTGATTTCCTTCCGGCTGGTAAGAGGGCAAAAGCTGAACACTAGTCTTTAGCTTGATTCATGCCACAATGTTAAGCTGGAAGATTTTTGAGTCTGAAATAGTCAGACATGTTGGCTCTTAGTGACTCATTTATTGCATAAAAGGAACTTTCTTGAGTCTGAAATAGTCCGACATTGTTCATTTATTGCATAAAAACCTGAAAAAGAGTTACATTTAATGCCTTCTATCTGAACATCAAGTTGAGCTTGAGGCATTTATTAGATTGCTAAAATAAAGCAGACTGGCTTATCATCTTCTTTGAACCAGACTAAAGTTATTTATCTAGTAGGGATCAAATTGTTTTTGAAAGGCTAAGAAGAAGCTCAGCAATGTTAACTTGCTAATAATTTGGTGGGTTACCTCATTTGTAGGAAGATTTCGCTTCAAATATGTACCATTTTGGCCTTGGAACATTAAATGATAAGAAAATCTCATCAGAGTGGAACTTGAAGGAAAGCAGTGTAACTTTGAGATAGTGATGTCACCACGCGGATTCAACTCCATAGTGTTAGGTCTTTGTTGGTTGCTATCTCAGTGATGAAAGTCTATGTTCGTGGTCTCCTGGACTAAACTGGTCATTATGTAGTACATTTACCCTATAGGAGTTGTTTATGTTGTAGACGAGTAATTCAAGAGATGTATCTTGCCCTGATTTGCCTTGCTGTGAATTCATTATATTTTATCATTATGCTACACTGAATTGGATTTGTGATAAAGTGCTCCCAGTTTGACTGTTTTAGACTCTAGGCATTTCTTGAATTGATCGTCCGAGTGTTTTGTTGTTCTTGTTGGGGGAGGGCTATTGTACTTGAAAGCTGACATGACCTGCTAGTATGGATGCTACTTCTAATCTGAGTTTCATGCTTCTGCCTGCAGGAAAAGCTTTTCTCTAGCACAAGTCGAACAGAAAATTCGCTTGGCAAAAAATTGAAAAATGATATGATTCCTGAGATTGAGAGGATTCACAAGGTATTAGCTATTTCTTTCTCCCATATGTACAACTTCAGCTGTAACTGGTCTCTTGGTTTGCCCATGATTGTTTTTTTTTCATCAGAGGAAAGAACAGTGATAGTTTCTCTTATATTGCTCATTTTGTTTTGCTTCAGAAAAAAGAAAAATGGTTGAAAAAGCAGCACAGGCAAGCTCTTCTTCTCGATAATTTTGTTAATATGGATGGACTTGGCGCTGGACGATCTCTTCGTGACAGAAAACCTGTTACTTACACTTTTGGTAAGGGTGTCACCTTCAATACTAAACCTTGGATGCTTTGAATCATTTATATTGTCCCTTATTCACGAGTAATCACTACCATTCATGTTTAGGACTTTTGGGAATTTTGTCCAGGGGAAATAAATGAAACCCAAAAGTTGGTACTAACATATAAGATCACATAAGCTGTGGACTTAGATGCTATGTTACTCAGACTCACCGGCAAGTGCCGGAGTGTCGAATACGATTATTTTGTGCGAACTTTTATAGTTTTTGGTCTAAAATGAAGCGTCGTAGTGCCTGTCACTTGACATGCATTGGAAGTGGAGTTGGAGTAACATAGCTTAGATGTTTACAGAATTTCGGACTGAATTTTTCTTACCTGGGCACTCAAGATATGTAATAAATTCACGGGAGACTGATAGTTTCCTGGTTTATATAATGGACAGTAGCTTTTATTGGCTGTTTGATGGTCAGTTTGTTTTGTCTTATGTTGAAAGATTTGTATTACATGGACAACCTTCCCGGTCAATCAGGTCATCCTATTTTTGATGGAGACAAAGGTGCTCTGTCAATTGGCTTTGGTATATGATTGACTGAAGCAAAATAGCTTACTGAATTTCCAGTGCATCTTGTGTTGTTAAGCAAATGTATTTTTCCGTGCAATCTTTATTTATGACTCATTCAGATGAATAGATGTAAAGATGATTAGACAGCTTGTGATTGTACTTGATCCTTGATTATTCTTCTGCCTAAGCTTTCTAAACATTTTTATGTTACGGTACACTCTTTCTTTTTGTTAGTATCTTGCTTAGTCCCTTCAGTACAAAAATCGTCTAGAGAAGCCTGACTATATTATTGTATTATTTTGCAGATGATTTCGACCGTTCAATCAATGAAGCTATTAAAGTCACCAAGTATGCAATCTTTAGATACAATAAGTCTCCCTTAAGACGGGTCATTTCCGTATTAAGGTTTCAGACAGGCCTTTTGTGACCCATTTAAAGTAAAATAATGTGACCGCTTTTGATAAAAAGTTACCAGAACAGCATTTTTGAGCTGAAACACTTTTGTCGTTTAATGGTCATATTTTGTTATTTACTACAAAAATGGTAACAAAAGGCCCGTCCGAAACCTTCCGACGGAAATGGCCGTCTGAAATGAGAATTTTCCCTTTTAGATACATGTTACTTTGTATAAAGTTATCTTTTATGAATCTCCCGGCCCTGTTTTTTTTTTTTTTTCCTTTTTCCTTCTTCCTTTTTTACATTAGTTTCTTGCATGTCCTTAATCAGGCGCAAACAGCTTTCACCAGAACCTGGAGTTAGAAGAGAACTTACCAAGTCCGAACCCTCTGCAAATGGTAGATGGAATGGTTCTTCACATTCTTCGATGCATGTGTCATTTAGTGCCCTATCTTCTGATTTTGATGAAATGGATGAAGATCACAAGTCTGGACCATTGGATCGTAGGTGAGATTATTTATAATAAATTTTGGTAATTAAATTTGGGAAGTCCTATTGTCACAGGTAAATTGTATCCTTTCACGGAAGATCTTCAAATATTACAAGACTCGATCTTCCCCCACCAGACAACGCACGACCACTGAGCCTCTCACGCCACCGCGCCCCTCTTGCCACCACCACCCAATCCACAGCTACTCAAAAACCCTAAATAACCTCAAAACCCTAAATAAAACAAAAAAAAGTGCTAAAAAAACCACCATAGAAATCATTGATTTGATTGCAATTAGCAAATTTAATATATGTTGTATATTCAAATTATCGAAGAAGTTTGATTAAATTCAGAGCTTGTGGTTAGTACTTGAGGGAATTAGGTTTATATTTTTTTTAGTCAGGGATACATAAATAGAAAACAATTCGCAAAAAGTACTACGTTGAGTAAAAGGCTTTATCTGAAAGTAAATTACAAGACTGCTCCTGCATTTTGACCCTGTATTCCCTACTGTCTGGCCTCATTTGACTTTGGTGGTCAAATAATGGCGACTTTCACCGATATTTACTCGCAAATATATTTACTCACAAATACTATGATTATACACCATTTCAAAAAACATACGGAGTATTATGAAATGGTTCTTTAAATATTCAAACATGGCAGATATGCCATTATGTCTTCACACATACACACACATATGGATAACTTAATGGCTAAAGTGACATTGGTCGACCAACAAAGTCAAATGAGGACAATAATTTGGAATGTAGGTGCTAGATTGTACGGAAAGAGGGAATTTTGGGGATGTTGCAAATGAAATTAATGCATAATGCAAGCCATCCATATAAATATAACCCCTTATTTTCTTGCCAGAATTTTGTTCATCTTAAAATATTCTTACCACTGACACAGTTCCCGAAGGAGACAAAGATCTCAGAGATATTCAGGGAGAGAGTTTGTTGGTGCATTATCAGACAATGAGGAATACGTTGAGAGTGACGACGATATTGTCGGGGAAGCTGTCTATTATGATGATGATGATGATGATGATGAGGATGATCATAAGGAACGTAAACAGAAGAAGAAGGTGACAAGCAGCTCAGAGGGCGAAGGAGATGAGGAGTATGATTGGAGCGATGAAAATGGAGAAGATGAGATGGAAGAAGAAGATTCAATGAGCGTTAGTGAAGATAGCGATCAACCGAGAAAGAGGTCAAAGGAAACACAAGGCCGGGCCAGCAGACAAACCAGATTGAGGTCTGCTGACGATATTGACCCTGGTTTAAGGCGGAGTAAGCGGTCCACAAGAAACCAGATTGATTACCAAAAATATGAATTCTCGGAATCTGAAACCGAGTCTATCAAACAGAGCAGGACAAACCCATCTGAGTACTCGATGGGAAGTCAGGACTCTGATGAGGGTGAAGAAGAAGAGGACCAGGAAAGGGGGTTTGACGAGTCAATTCCCATGGTGGTTGAGAAAGATGAAACCCGACCCTCGATTAACTCGGAAAGTCCAAGCCAAGATGAGGGTGATGGAGTTGGAGAGAGACGGTTTCTTGACCTTAATGAACTTGCACCGGGTTCCGGTTTGGAAGATGGACCCAATGCTTTAGTGAAGGGCGATGATGGAACAGATGAGTAGCTTGAGTTGCTTCCAGTATCAAATATCTTTCCTAGCCAGGTCTTTGACTCTTTGACACTTGACAGTGTGCCCACGAAGAATATCCAGTCCATTTTCCCGGCTAGGGATATCTTCTGGAGGATGGGCAAACGATCCCTGCTATGCAGTTATTCCTTAACTTTCGGCAGAGATCGACATGGTGCATAGAGAAATTTAGTAGATTTGTTAGTCATTTTTCAGAATAGTACATGGATGGAGAATGGAAGAGATGTTGAGATTAGTGGTAGTTTGTTTAGTGTAAGATAAGTTATTAGCCAGCCTTCCTAGAGTAAAGCCCTGTTCTCAAATTTTGGTGACTGATGATGACAAAAGTGTCTTGTAGTAATATTTATTATCATTATTTAGGGTGGCTATACTGGGTGGAAATTCATGTACTTAAGGGGCTGAGGTTTCCTATGTTGTAATTTAACTCACCTCCCACTTTAAAGGGCTGTCTGGTTTATCTTTGTACCTTTAAAATTTCTGTTATTCTTACTCTCTGGGTCTCTGGTGCTTGATTCATGCTAATATACCGACGTGCCGAATTCCTTGTAAGTTACTGGTATGGGTCAAAACTGCCTTTACGGCAAAACATGGCTCAGAAGTCGGAACTCGGAAGGAACTTCCTTTCTTATACTGCGGTTTGTATGAGAAGCTGGAAGGAAACTTCCTTTCTTATACTGCGGTTTATCTTAGCATACGATGTTTATCGGAGTGCCTAGTCAACCCCATACTTTGGTTACGTCGAGAGGTTTTCTGACGAGCTATAATGGAAATTGTGTCAAATTGCATTTTCATAAAATTATGTGCAATTATTTTGTAGATTATTCTCGGTTGTTACTATGGTTATGTGAAATTGAACTCTCGTGGGTGTTGGTTTTTACTACGAAAGCATAAGATAAAGCCATTTCATAACCGCGTTTTTGTGAGGGTAGAGAACGCTTTTTATCAAGGGCAGGGGTAGTTCTTCAGAGGTAGTGTAGAAGTTAGGGTAGGTGGGTTATAGTAGAAGTAGGTGACCGGGGTAGGATGACGGGTAGGCAACGATGGTGGATACGGATGGCAATGGATAAGATCTAGATAGGATCCAGATCCAGATCCTTATTTCTTAAGTAAGCACCACAGAAGATCTTACCTTGTGATTGCAGATAGCTCAACAAGGAGTAGTAGCTGGGTGCCACGGCCCCTTGGTCCAACAGGCGCAAATGACACGGTTGAGTAGTGCTACTCCCAGATCGATATTTGATATAATGTCATTTCACCCTACTTTTCACCCTTGTTTACACCTTCCCCTTGCCTTAGATGCTCCTTAGGAGCGTTTTTGCTAATATCTTCCCTTGTAATTTTCATGGTTTAATCTTGATTTTATAGTAAAATAGTTACTTAGGACGGTTTTTTACCTCATTTTATGTGACCAAGAAAAGGATGAGCTACATTGAGGTCCCACGGCATCCCCAAGGCGGCCGTGTTGGAGGTCCCACATTGTATGTCGAAGCAATACCTAGGCAAGGCAATAGAACTAGAGAAGAATGGAGAGAGCTTGGCCTTTTCCTCTATGAAAACAACTCCCCTAGAGGGAAACTTAAAATTAAAAACCTGCTCTAAGGAAATCCCTGTCAAGCTTCTCTATGGGTCCCTAACGGGAAGAAGAGGAAAGGACGAAGAAAGAAGAAGACTTCAGGTGATCTCGGGCGAGACATGCTCATCCGGGAGAGACAAGCCCATCCCGAGCGAGACAAGCCATCCCGGGCGGAACACTGGTCGGGTTCAGCCTTTCCCGCTCCAGGCAAGCCTATCCCTCTCCAGATACAACACTTCTCAGCTTTTCTCTCTTTTTCTTCTTACCTTAATCTTGTAATCTTATAAATAGTAACTTTTGATAATTATTTGGGGAAACTCTTATTCAACAAAAATCCAGTTTTAGATGGATTAGATTAGATAAACTCTCCCTAATTAGTTTAACTAGTCTTTAATTTTCTTGAGTTTATATTGAAGATTGGTGACAAAGTCTTATCTTTTATTCAAGACTTCCTCTTTAAATATGTGAATCTCATTTTCCGATTAGTTTTTTTAACTTTCTTAATCCCTTCTACTTACTTGTTAATCTTTGATTTATTTCATTACTATGCTTGTCTTATTTTATCATGTCTTGTGTCTTAATTTCTTGCCTTGTCATTCCATATTTCTCACGTTAATTAATGAGTAGGGATTAAGCTAGGATTAGTGAGGGTTTATGGGATTGAATGAGGGTCAATCTATCTTTGCTGCGTTGATTTGTTGATTACTTATCTTACTTTTATCTTATGCATACAACATGTTCGATGAAATGCTTGTGTTAAACTTGCTTGAGTCTCACCCTTGTTAGCGTATATCTGTAAGATCGAAAGCTTCAGATGTTGCTAGAACCGCATATAGGTGGCATGTTAGTCCTAGTATACGCGAGAGCTAGCTCAGACTGACATGGGGAGGAATTATACGATCGAGAGCCTCAATTCACCGTGCCCAAGTGAGACTACCATTGAACTATCGACCAGACTCTATAGACCCCGAGTCACCCATTTGAACCCGCTAATCTTAGTTTGCTTTTTAATTACTTGTCATTTCATTATCTTAGATTAATCTTACTTCTTATTCCTTGCATTTACTTTATGTTTTAGTTTAGTTTTAAACTCATTTTTATATCGTGACAGCCTTTAGCAAAGCTAGTGTAATCTTGCATCTCAAATACCCAGCGTCTTTGTGGTTCGACCTTGACTTTTGAATTATGATTACGCTAGGTTAAGTTAAAAATGTGTTTGATGGGCCCGAAAACGACATACATCAAAATGGCGCCGCTGTCGGGGATTGTGCCGTGTGTTTAAATTGCTTGCGCGTCTATTTTAGTTGTGCTTACTTGCCTTGGTGAACTTTGTTCCTAAAGGTCGTTCTTACCATTTTTGTGTAGTTTCCTTGTTTGTAGTAACCATACAGTGGCGGACCTAGAGCTTCAAGAATGGGAGTGCACAATATTAAAAAAAAAAAAAACTTAAATTAATATAGCAAAATGATAACCACCATCATGGGCAATGGGCATTACTCTCTTCAATAGTAAACATAATAATGCTAAAAAAGTTACAAATTTTTAAAAATTTAAAGCTATCCAATGAAAAAAATTACTGACTTTTGAACTCTAAAGATTTTTGTTATTAGTGAAAATCAAGGTTTTTTTTTATTAATGAAAATTAAGGTTTTTTTTATTAATGAAAAAGCTTTAATTTTCTCCATCTTAATTTTGAACACTACCAATTGAGATTTTATATGTGCCTTATATATTTAAAAAAAACAACTTGAAATTATTTTATTTTTCTATTTAACAAAGAATCAAGATAAAAAGTAAAGATTCATAAAACAAACCAATGAGAGAAAATTTGAAACTAACAATCTAAATTCAAAAATTGGGAAGATGAAGTTTGGAGATTAGAGTATGAAAATTGAGCAATTCGTGCCAAATTGGAAAGAAAGGGACAAAAAACAAGCAAGGGAAAAGAAAAAGAAAAAGAAAAAGAAAAAAATGAGTTTGGGAGGGCTTGAACACTCAACCATCAGTCTCAATGTCGCTAGTCTTTACCGCTGAGACACATACACGCTTCTGATTCATATTACACGGAAAGTACTTATATACTGTGTTTAGCCTTTAATAAAGAATTTTTTTTTCCCAAACCAAGGGTGCGCACGTGCGGTGCTGTGCGCACCCCTGGGTCCGCCACTGTAACCATATGCATAAACTTTAATAATGACACATGTCTTTCAACAAGAATATTATGGACAAGCTGAAACTTTTGGATATGACTTTCATGAGTGTAGAGGGTTTGTTGAGCAAGATAACATATTCTCATTCTATAACTCACATGCTGAAAGTCAATTTATTACCCTAACTCTCATTACGAAAGCCCCCATGTCCAACCTCCACAACATTAAACCTTCCAAACTCTTTACAACAATCAACAAAACCAACCTTCCATTTTCCCACGATAAGAGAGTAATCATAGCCTTGATATGCAAAGCATTGTCGTCCAAATGCTAAAGGGACCGCACGAGCCATAGCTGGAAAGAAGAAGAAAGGTGCTACTGTCTCGAACCCGCCCGACCTAATATTCATCTCGACCAAGACAGGGAACGTCTCGCCCGAGACAGGTTGTATCTTGACCGAGATAAAGCAGGTCTCGACCGAGATACACGGTAACCAGAGCGAGACAACTTTCAAAAGGCTGAATCTCGTGCTCCCTAAGTAAGCCTTATCTCAAGCCAACCATTATTTCATTGCTTATTTACCAAATCAAACTCCACCAAATCACTCCCAAGTTACTCTAAATTTGCTCCTACATCAATCATGTGCACTAATAGCCCATCATTCAATATTCAAAACTTCAAAAATCACTCACAATCAACTTCTAAAAAGGTAGTGTTTGAGAAATCCGAACTTAGAGGTTATGCTTTATGACTTCAATTCATTGATCACATAATTGTTCTAAAGCTATAATAAGGATATTGGGTTCATTTTCCTGAGGATTGAAGCTAGTCTTTGGGGTTAGTGTTGTGTGGTGCTCTAACTTCAACAATTGTGTAGACTAGAGGATTGGGTAAGACTCTTACTACATCTAAGGGTTCAGAAAGACAAAAAGGAAATTTGTCCAATGCTCCAACTCATGAGAAAGATGATAAGAAGAGGAGGTTCTCGAAATTTAGCAACTTGAGGATTATCCCGAGGTAGTTTCATCAAGGATGTGCATAAGGAGTGATTCTCCACTTTGTTAGGTATGAAAATGACTTTGACTCGCTTTGTTTGTAGAAGTGTGCCTGATATCCTTGAGATCGAGGCTCAAACCGAGTCTTTAGTTAGGGGAATTGGGCTCGAGACAATTTTTAACATGCATGAGCCTACTTAGGCCATGTTCTTTCCGGCTTAATTTCAGCTCGTTTTATTTCAGCTCAGCTCTATTCAACACTGTTTAGTTTAGCTTTAGCCAGTTCTATTCAACTCATCTCTTCACAAAATTAACTCTTACTTCAAATCCATTCAGTTCAACTCGACTCCATTCAATTTAGTTCAATTAACTCAGTTCGGCTTATTTCACAGGGCCTTATTATAGTCTCACCTTGGAAGTTCTTTGTAGCCTTAGGGTGTATAGAAGGGATAGATAAGGGGTATGGATGGATTTAGGTTCGCTACTGAGTCCTATCGTTTACAATTGAGTTCATTTGCTTCTAGTTTTGGGCTTGCAATTCCATCTACTAATGACGAGGAACCCAATGGTTTTATGTTGCTCCCCTTTGGTTAGCCATTACCGGGTTGGTGATGAGAGGATTTAAAAGATGATATAATCTCCACGTTCATCATCCGGCGTTGCGGTATTAACATAGATTCATTGCGGGTACTATCCTTTGGAGGAGTGATATGGGGGTCTTTTACCCAACAAGACATGACGTTCCTTAAATACTATTTGAATGTCCAAGGTGGACGCCAACGAAATTTCAACCTCGCTCTTGAGATGGTTTTTACGATGAGAGATTTAGGTAGAGGTGGTGCTAAGGACACGTAAATTGTTATTGGAGGTCTTGTGACTGGGATGGCTAAGATGCTATGCCCGAGATTAAATGATGATGGGAAGTATATAACTTTATGTGGGGAACTTTATTGATGAGATAGTCATCTTTAGGCATCACAAGTGGTGCAAGTATGTCGACTGGGAAAGGATTGAGTAGGTCCATTAAGGGATGTGCTTCATTTTATCTCCAGTGCCGGGATTTGCCACCTACCTTGCCTCATGGAGATTCTTATGGACCTAGGCCGAGTTATCTCCTTTTGGTGGATATAGTTGCTCGATCGAGCAACCTTCAGCCCGACTCGATCGAGCAAGGCACTATGCTCGATCGAGCAGCCTTCAAAATGGCTTGTTTTTTCGTTTTTCTTCATTTCTTTTCCACCGTTCTCGATTCCCGTGCCTAACCTTCTACGATCCGACTCCGCCATGCTCCATATCAACTCTAAAAGCTCCAAATGCATCCAATCTGCATTAACACATAACAAAAGCGACATAATCGATATTCTAGCTAAAATAGCATAGAATAAGCAAGGAAAGACGGTAAATCGAGTTATTTGCAACTAAGGGAATCATAAAATATGTGTATAAATAATGATCATCAAACTAATACTACCGCATCTAACTCACTCACTCAACCAATTTTCTGCCCCGTCTCGTAATGAAAAGGGAAACAACACCAACTTGATCTGATCTTGTGTCACCCCACCCGTTAAAGGAATAGAGCAGCAATAGTTAGTGAATTTCTCCATATGCTTAGCGGGATCCTCAGTAGGGCTTCTTCCAAACATGTTTCGCTCCACCAAAGAGATATAAGATGGACGAATCTCAAAAGTACTATTTCCCGTAGTAGGGAGTTGAAATCCCTTGGGAATAGATGCAACGGTGGGCTCCGAATGGCTGGCTAGAGTAGGCATGGTTGTAGTAGGTGCAGAAATAGGTGTATCCTCTTCTAAGGATGGTTTTTCTGCGACGAATTCGGCATAAACTGTTTCAAGCGTACTCAAGTCTTCCGCTTCTTGAATTTCCTTCCAAAAGTTTCGTCTACACCGGAGAGTCTTCTCTGGTCCGGAATCGTAGGGTACGAGAACGGACCTAGAACAAAAATTGTACTATGAGCTATGTCAAAAACGGTCAAAAACCTAAAGGACAACTTATTTGGTTTACCAACAAAAATTGCCAAATCTAATTAGCATAAGAGGTATGTCAAAAACGGTCAAGACTTGTACTATGAGCTTTGTTTTCAAAAATAGTAAGTCAAAACAATGTACATGGACAACTTATTTGGGATTCAAATGCAGAAATAATGCAAATTATCATCATTGTTATACAATTCACCAAGACTCGACCTAATAAAATAAAAAACATGTTTTTGGATTTTGTAAATTTTTCAAATTTTATGATTTTTTTTCTTTTTAAATAAACTAAACACACAACATAAATAAAGACGCTCCCCCAAATTTAAATGTCACAGTGTCCTCATTGTGACGCTAACAGCACAACATCACACAACAACCAACAACAGCAACCTAAAGGACACTATTAACAAAAGGGAATGGGAAAATAACTAACAGAAATTACAATAAAAGAAAGTACAAGGATAGATAATACCTGTAATTGAGAGAATAAGGGTGAGGTAGTGAAAAAGAATGACGAAATAAGAAGATAAATGAAGAAAAAATTGGTGAAAACTTGCTTTTTAAGGCTTCGGACCGGTTCGAACCGGGCGACTCGATCGAGCAAGAGGAGCTTGCTCGATCGAGCAACCCAAGATTTCCAGTCTTTTGAGTTTGCTAAAGTGGCTGATGTGTGGCATGCACGCAAACTCGATCGAGCAGGTGTGTTTGCACGGTCGAGCAACCCGGTAACTTCAAGCCTTTCACTTGTTTTCTCTTCTTTTCTTCTTTCTTTCTTTTCGTTTCTTCGTTATGAAAGTGACTTCCAATTTTTTTTTAGCTGCAAACACTCCATAAAACTGTTAGATCGCTCCCTCACCGCACTCAATAAAGCACAACTATATTAACTATCCAAACTAAATTGAATTGAACTATAACATCAATAACTAAGCTAATCGAAATAAAGTTTACAAATGAATTACAAGTAAATGTCGGGTTGCCTCCCGGTTAGCGCTGGTTTATATCGGTCCCGCACGACCGTGTTACCTCAAAGTCATGGTGGTTTATCAAGAGTGGAAAGGTCGACGGCCTCTCTCACCCCTATCCAAACGCAAAGGGGGACAGTCATTGATGATCATTATTTATATACATATTTTATGCTTCCCTTAGACACATATAACTCGATTTACCGTCTTTCCTTTCTTATTTCTATGCTATTTTAGCTAGAATATCGATTCTGCCGTTCTATTATGTTTTAATGCATATTGGATGCATTTGGAGCTTTTTGAGTAGATATGAAGCATGGCGGAGTCGGATCGTAGAAGTTTAGGCACGGGAATCGAGAACGAAAGAGAAGAAAGGAAGAAAATCGAAGAAACGAGCGAAAAAGAAGGGATGCTCGATCGAGCATAGTGCCTTGCTCGATCGAGTCGGGCTGAAGGTTGCTCGATCTAGCAACATACCCTTGCTCGATCGAGCAACCTTGTTTTTCGACGACTTTTTCCTATTTTCCTAAACTTTAACCTAATTAATTAGATATTTGTATTATAAAAGGAAAGCTTGTCTTTCATACTTTCATATGCTTTTTATGCTTGAATGCTTGAATGCTTGAATATTAGAAACCCTAGTTAGTTTACTTTGCCTCCGGATTTTATTCATCAAAGACGATTGTCTTTAGTTCAAGCTTGTAATCGGTAGTCTCAATCTTTCTTCGTTATTTAATTACCTTCTTGTTCTTAATTATTCTTTGTTCATCCTTTCATTATTGTTAATCATGTTTACTTTAATTAATATTGTTGTTGTTTATATTGTTATGAGTAGCTAAATTCCTTTCTAGGGTTGAAAGGGGATCTAGGATTGTTAGAAGGGGCAGATTAATTGATTGAATTGCAATTGCATGGTTATCGTTTGATTATCGTTTTAATTCTAGTTGTTTGATTACTGGCCAGGATTAATTAACTAGTCTCGCGAATTAGGATTAACACCGACCGGGTTAAGACTAAGATAGGCTACGATAATTGAATAGAACTCGTTTACTGATAGCGATCGCATGTTAAATTGTAGATCTAAAGGGCATAATTGAATCGACCGATCTTGTGACCTTAGATAGCTTTATTGCATGATAGTTGATTTTATCCTTACCCCTGAACAATAATCCTAGTGAACCTGAGACCCTAGACTTTTAATCTCATTGTTTTCAACCTTATTAGTTTGTTATTGCTTATTATTAGTTGTTATTATTATTATTTGTTATTATTTACTTTAGTTGTTGTTATTAATTGCTATTAGTTTAGAAACCACAATTCAAACCCCGAAATTGTTACTTTAGAGACAAACTTAGTTTAACAGATTAGAATACTACCGCCTCCCTGTAGATTCGATACCTTGCTTACCGCTGACTATTAGTTAGAAGTGATTTAGGTTTACTTTGATTAAGGAGACGCGACTTTACCCTTATCAAGTTTGGCGCCGTTGCCGGGGAGGCAACAGTTTTCTGTTTGTTTCTACTTAGTTTGTCTTTTTCGTCTCAAGGAACATAAGTTCCTTGAGACCGTTCTCATCCTTTTCTTTAGTTTTTGTTTATGCCCAGGTTTTCTAGGTCCATCTCGTGCCCTACGATTCCGAACCAGAGAAGACTCTCCGGTCTAGACGAAACTTTTGGAAGGAAATTCAAGAAGCGGAAGACTTGAGTACGCTTGAAACAGTTTACGCCGAATTCGTCGCAGAAAAACCGTCCTTAGAAGAGGATACACCTATTTCTGCACCTACTACAACCATGCCTACTCTAGCCAGCCACTCGGAGCCTACCGTTGCATCTATTCCCAAGGGATTTCAACTCCCTACTACGGGTCATAGTACTTTTGAGATTCGTCCATCTTATATCTCTTTGGTGGAGCGAAACATGTTTGGAGGGAGCCCTACTGAGGATCCTGCTAAGCATATGGAGAAATTCACTAACTATTGTTGCTCTATTCCTTTGACGGGTGGGGTGACACAAGATCAGATCAAGTTGGTGTTATTTCCCTTTTCACTACGAGACGGGGCAGAAGATTGGTTGAGTGAGTTAGATATGGCTGCACTTGGCATCACCGATTGGAATTATTTGGCTCTTGCATTCTACAAAAGATATTTTCCGCCACAGAAAACCAATGCCATTCGAAGCCAAATCACAAGTTTCAAACAAGGTCCCAATGAGAACTTTAATGAGGCATGGGTTCGCTTCAAAAAGCTTGTCAAGTCTGTTCCACATCATGGTTTTGATACTTGGTTCTTATGCAACCAATTTTATAATGGGATATATGACGATCAGAGGACATTGCTCGATTCTGCTGCCAATGGGAGATTCCAAAATAACACTACCGATGCCAATGCTTGGAAGCTAATTGATGAGATGGCTACTCACACTGCTGAGTATGGGAATCCTAGGGGTAATGTTAGGAGAGGAGGTACGGATAATGCAGTTGCAGCTCAGTTGGAGGCATTAACTGCCAAAATTGCCGAGTTACAAACTTCAAAGTCGTTGGAAAATAAGCAAACGGTTCATGCCATGGTTCAACAAGAGCCAACCTATGAAAGATGTGGTACTATAAGGCATACTGCAGTGGAATGTATGAGTACGGTTGAGCAAGTCCTTGCCTTTCAATATTTTAAGCAAGGTACACCTTACTCCAATTTTTACAATGAAAGGACAAAAGAGCATCCCAATCTCTCCTACCGAAGTCAGAATGTTCTTAATCCTACCCCACCACCACCTCAGCAACAAGGTTCATCTTATGTGATTCCTCAGAATCGCAATTTCCATGGTAACTTCAATCGTTCCAATCAAGGTGGCCAAAACTTCCAACAACCTCCACCTCCACCACCTCCAAGTAATGATATGGCGGAACTGAAAGCCATGTTGCAGCAGAATCTTATGATCCAACAAAAGCAAGATGCTCAGATCTCACAATTGATAGCTCATAATAAGATGATTGACACTCAAATTGCCCAATTGGCAATTCAAAATCCACATAAACAACCGGGTAATCTTCCTCCTCAAGGACACCCTCCACATGAGCAAGTCAATGCCATCACCCTGAGGAGTGGAACACATTACAAAGGCCCTGGAATGATAAGGGATGAAACCAATGAAAGCTTGGAAGTTGCGGATCAAAGTTCGAAAAAAGGCAAAAATAAGGCTGAAACAGAGGTTGCTCGATCGAGCAGCACCCCCTTGATCGATCGAGCAACCCAGGAAATTTGCTCAAATTTGCCTCGGGAAGTTTCTGAAAGCTACAGTACACCAAAACTCGATCGAGCAAGACCTCTGCTCGATCGAGCAACCCCTGATTTGGATGAAAAGTCTTCAAATTCATCTTCCAAAGCCAAAGAAACCGAGCCCATTGTAATTAAACTTCCTTTTCCTCAACGCCTACATAAATCAAAGCTCGATAAACAGTTTGGGAGGTTTATGGAGGTAGTGAAGAATTTACAAGTGAGTGTACCATTTACCGAGTTGATCACTCAAGTGCCGGCCTATGCAAAGTTTCTAACGGATATATTGACAAGGAAGCGGTCCTTTAATGAAGTGGAGACGGTTGCATTTACTGAGGAATGCAGTGCTGTTTTGCAATCCAAATCACCACCTAAGCTAAAGGATCCAGGGAGTTTTTCTATTCCTTGTAATATAGGTCGCTTAGAAATAGATAAAGCCCTTTGTGATTTAGGAGCTAGTGTTAGTGTAATGCCATATTCTATATGCAAAAAGTTAAATATGGGTCAACTTACTGTTACAAACATGACCTTACAAATGGCCGACCGTTCTATTAAACACCCATTGGGGATTTTAGAAGACGTACCGGTTAGAGTAGGGAAGTTTTTTATACCAGTTGACTTTGTTGTCTTAGATATGGCTGAGGACACCCAAACTCCTATCATCTTGGGACGACCATTCCTCCATACTGCGGGGGAGGTTATAGATGTTAAGAATGGGAGACTTACACTAACAGTGGGGGATGACACTATCACTTTCAACCTAGATAAGGCAATGAAGCACCCCCTACCAGAAGAGACATGTCATAGGGTTGATATTGTTGATTTAACTATTGATGACTGTCCCCCTTTGCGTTTGGATAGGGATCCTCTGGAGATCGCCTTAAATTCCAGGAGTGCTGAAGCTAGAAGCTCACGGAGTAAACTCAAGTCCATATGGTCGAGACCATTCACAAAAACCAAGGTGAGCAAGTTTGGGTCGGTTTCACTACAAACCGACAAGGGTGAGATTTTCCAAGTCAATGGTCAGCGCTTAAAGACCTATTACGATAAAGCATTTATAGGAGTGAGAGAGGCCGTCAACCTTTCCACTCTTGATAAACCACCATGACTTTGAGGTAACACGGTCGTGCGGGACCGACATAAACCAGCGCTAACCGGGAGGCAACCCGGCATTTACTTGTATTTCATTTGTAAATTTTATTTTTCGATTAGCCTAATTATTAATGTCATAGTTTAATTAGATTTATTTTGGATAGTTAATATAGTTGTGCTTTATTGAGTGCGGTGAGGGAGCGATCTCACAGTTTTATTGAGTATTTGCAGCTCATACAATCGGAAATCGCTTTAATAATGAAGAAACGAAAGAACGAAAGAAGAAAAGAAGAGAAACACGAGGAAAATTCTAAAACTTTAATAATTTGGTTGCTCGACCGAGCACGACAACTGCTCGATCGAGTTTTTGTGCATATCAATAATCAGCCACTCCAGCGAAGTTCAAAAACGTGAAAATCTGGGTTGCTCGATCGAGCAGGATTGCCTTGCTCGATCGAGTCGACCGGTCTGAACCGGTCCGAGAGCTGTTAAGTCAGTTTTTTCCTAATTCCTCCTTCATTCTTTCTATTATTTCGTCATTGTTGTTACTCCCTCACCCCTTATTCTCCCAAATACCTCAAGCAAAGTCATTCATATCATCATCTAATCATCAATCTAGCATCAACAAACATTAATTTACTTGTTTCAAGCTCAATTTGTGAAGAAATCGATATTTTTGCTCCCTTATTTTGCCCAAAACGTGAATTAGGGTTTGTTTCTTATTTCTTCAAATTTTGTGCTTGTAATTTGTTGTTGTTGCTTCCTAGCCTTGTTATTTAGTAATTATTCACTCTTGCATTGCTAATTGCTCCGTCTTTCTTGCGTTTTAGCCTCAAATTTGAATTTTTTTCGAGTTAGGGTTAGCTAATCCGTCTTTTGAGCATAGAGTTGTGTTTGTTGTGTTTTATTTACTTTAATTAGCTATGTCTAGGCAAGAAGGAACTAGTAAGCGTCGTAGAGCACCCCGTCTTGTCCGACAACCCGCCGTAGAAGCGATTCCGAGTAACCCCGATTACCCTTGGATCGTTTTCAACACACAAGAGCAATTTGACCATTTTGACTTGCTTATGGGTCGTCCTATGGACCCTACTCGTTGTGTGTGCCCCAACGTTCTTGATTCACTCGGTTTTGGGAATGCCATGTTTGCTATGTTTCACCGAATCGGGTTTGGGGGGCTATATTCCCTAAATGAGCTTTCCTACCGACCTTTGACACTAGAATTTTTCAGTTCCTATGATTGGGACGAGACCAATGAAAGTGTGTCTTTTAGGTTGCTTAATAGGGATTTTGTGTTGTCCTACGCCGAATTGGCGAATCATTTGGGTCTTTCTGTCGGTGACGATGATACTTTTATTGCTGTTCCTTCCGGCTTTCAAGCCGTTGAATATTTTCGTTTATTTACGGGTCTTCCTGAGGCACGTGTTAATGCCATGGCGGTCAATGATGTGCAGCATCCTTGTTTGAGGTTGTTTTTGCGTTTCTTTAGCCTCCTTTTATTTGCTAGGAAGGACCTTAGTAAGCTTAATTCTCATGAGGTTTTGTTACTTGCATCTTCCCTAAACCCCATGCATGAGAATGATGTTTATTTCAATCCGGTTGGTTTGGTGTGCTTTGCTTTCTGGAGGATCACTTCCGCTACCCAGCATTCCTTAGATTGTGGTGCCTGGGTCACTAGGTTGGCTAGGAGACTTGCTGGGTTTGGGGGAGACCGTAACTACACACCAATGACCCTGCTTCATGCCCCTAGAGTGGACGAGGAGTACCTACGCCACACCCTTTGCTGGATAAATGCGTTAGGAAACGATAAATTTCAGTGGCGGGTACGGGGGACTCAGTGGATAGCTCTTCCTGACACCGATAACCGTCTCCCTTCTACGGAGCGGTTGTCTACCCATGATCCTGAGACTGGACCTACCCCTCCTCCTCGTTCTTATGTGGTTCCGCCTGAGCTTATTTTTGCTTTAGCCGAGAACCTTCGACCTCGTCGACGGATCACTCCTTCTACTTCTACTCAGGCTACCACCACCCCGATTCCACGCTTTACACCCACCCCATCTCCTTACCCTTACCCTCCACCTGCTTACACCTATGATCCAGCTTTAGAGAGGGAGATTAGGATTCACCAAGGAATTAACAATGACTTGGTGATGAGGGGACTTTGGGAGAACCTCATGCGGACTGATCTTAATGCCACTGCTGGTTGGACTCCGCCGAGCTACTACCGAGGTCCGGGTGATGAGACGGGTGTGTTTGATAATTATGGGGTGACTCCTCAGCAGTTTTCTCAGGAGTTTAGTCACGATTATGGTTGCCTGGGTCGTTCTTGGTATACTCCTATCCAACCGGATGCTCCAGTTGGTGGGTTTGGTGACCCGTTTCGGGCTTCTTCTTCTGGTGCTGCTGGGAGGGGAGATGATGATGATGATGATGATGATGATGATGATCAGGCGCAGTAGTGGCCGCTGTCACTACTCCCCCATTTTACAGCTGGTTTGGGGGGAAGCTATGTCTATAAGCTGGTATTATCTATCCTTGTACTTTCTTTTATTGTATTATCTCTTAGTTATTTCTCCCATTCCCCTTTGTTAGTTGTATCCTTTAGGTTGCTGCTGTTGGTTGTTGTGTGATTGTTGTGCTGTTAGCGTCACACTGAGGACACTGTGACATTTAGGTTTGGGGGAGAATCTTTATTTCAGTTGTGTGTTTAGTTTATTTAAAAAGAAAAAATCCATAAAAATTAAAAAATTTACAAAATCCAAAAACATGTTTTCATTTTGTTAGGTCGAGTCTTGGTGAATTGAATTACAATGATGATAATTTGCATTGTTTTTGCATTTGAATCCCAAATAAGTTATCCATGTACATTGTTTTGACTTACTATTTTTGAAAACAAAGCTCATATTACAAGTCTTGACCGTTTTTGACATACCTTATGTTAATTAGATTTGGCCAATTTTAGTTGGTAAACCACTTAAAATTCTGAGGTCTTTAGAGCTTCCTAGGCTTGGAACATCAATAAACTGGTCTCATTGTTTTTAGGCTTGAGTGTGGTACTCCTTGTGGAATGTGTAACATCAAATTGCATAAGTGTGACATTCGTTTCTTGATACTATACGCGTTCGTTTGATAAGTGCATGATGAAAGGTGATTCTTTTTGTTCAAATAAGCCTCACATAGCCAAAAAGACTTGATTTTATACCCTTATTATTGAGTTCTTTATATTTAGCCCTTTTGAACTTTTGTAGCCTGTCTTACAAGCCATTTAATAGCTACATTCCTAGAATTTGCCTACCTTATCGGGACAGTCGCAGTTGCATGTTTTTCTTATCTAATTGTCTATTATGGTTGGGTCGGGATTTCAGAAAGAATATCATTGGGTGTAGCAAGTATGTTGGTAATTGTGTCATTTATTCCCTTTGTTGAGAAAAGTTGTGAAGCAAAAGATCTGAAAAGAAGAAAAAAAAGATTTGATTTGAAAAAAATAAAAAAGAAGAAAAAGAAGAGAAAGAGAAAAAAAAAAAGAAAGAAAAATATGTTGCTTCATTGAGTTATTCAAGGGAAAATGAAAGGGATTATACTAGAGTCTAATGCATATTTAGAGAGCAATATCGATATCTCTCTTGCGTTGTCAAAGTTTAAGATGATTTCTCTAGTTGGTGTTGGTTTGTGCTAGTATTGTAGATTTGTTTTGGTACGTGTCGCTGCGACTACCGGTCTTAGCCCCACATTTCCATACGTGCCTTGGCACAATCCACTTCTATACCTTCACCCATTAGCCTCCCTTTTTGTCCTGATTCATGTACTTTGTAGCGAATGCGTATTTGTTGGGGAAATTACTTTCACATTAGAATGCATGCATATTTCATAAGTTGAGTGAGTGTTTCTATTTCTTTGTATCTTCACAAAACTCACCTTTACATAAACTTATGAGTGTTTGAGTGAATCCGCGAGAATCCGACAAATTGAGCCTTGCAAGATTGAAAGGTATTTGGTTTTGTCTACATTACGGTATCATGTAAAATCTTGAATTATGAGCTGCATTTTCTACTTTCCCGTGCCTTTGAATTTGTTTTATTGGTACAGCTTGGTCATTACTTTGTTATAAATATGGATAGCTTGGGATTTGTATGTGCATTAACATTAGCTTTGAGTTTTTCATTCACCATTTGTATGTTTGTCCTTGTATAATGTTGAGTGCTTTGCTTAGGGACAAGCAAAGGATTGGTTTGGGGGAGTTTGATGATCATTATTTATATACATATTTTATGCTTCCCTTAGACACATATAACTCGATTTACCGTCTTTCCTTTCTTATTTCTATGCTATTTTAGCTAGAATATCGATTCTGCCGTTCTATTATGTTTTAATGCAGATTTGATGCATTTGGAGCTTTTTGAGTAGATATGAAGCATGGCGGAGTCGGATCGTAGAAGTTTAGGCACGGGAATCGAGAACGAAAGAGAAGAAAGGAAGAAAATCGAAGAAACGAGCGAAAAAGAAGGGATGCTCGATCGAGCATAGTGCCTTGCTCGATCGAGTCGGGCTGAAGGTTGCTCGATCTAGCAACATACCCTTGCTCGATCGAGCAACCTTGTTTTTCGACGACTTTTTCCTATTTTCCTAAACTTTAACCTAATTAATTAGATATTTGTATTATAAAAGGAAAGCTTGTCTTTCATACTTTCATATGCTTTTTATGCTTGAATGCTTGAATGCTTGAATATTAGAAACCCTAGTTAGTTTACTTTGCCTCCGGATTTTATTCATCAAAGACGATTGTCTTTAGTTCAAGCTTGTAATCGGTAGTCTCAATCTTTCTTCGTTATTTAATTACCTTCTTGTTCTTAATTATTCTTTGTTCATCCTTTCATTATTGTTAATCATGTTTACTTTAATTAATATTGTTGTTGTTTATATTGTTATGAGTAGCTAAATTCCTTTCTAGGGTTGAAAGGGGATCTAGGATTGTTAGAAGGGGCAGATTAATTGATTGAATTGCAATTGCATGGTTATCGTTTGATTATCGTTTTAATTCTAGTGGTTTGATTACTGGCCAGGATTAATTAACTAGTCTCGCAAATTAGGATTGACACCGACCGGGTTAAGACTAAGATAGGCTACGATAATTGAATAGAACTCGTTTAATGATAGCGAGGACATGTAAATTGTAGATTCTAAAGGGCATAAGGATCGACCGATCTGTGACCTTAGATAACTTTATGGCGGATAGTTGAATTTTATCCTTACCCATGAACATAACTCCTAGTGAACCTGAGACCCTAGACTTTTAATCTCATTGTTTTCAACCTTATTAGTTTGTTATTGCTTATTATTAGTTGTTATTATTATTATTTGTTATTATTTACTTTAGTTGTTGTTATTAATTGCTATTAGTTTAGAAACCACAATTCCAACCCCGAAATTGTTACTTTAGAGACAAACTTAGTTTAACAGATTATAATACTACCGCCTCCCTGTGGATTCGATACCTTGCTTACCGCTGACTATTAGTTAGAAGTGATTTAGGTTTACTTTGATTAAGGAGACGCGACTTTACCCTTATCAGCCATCAATAATTAAATCCACAATATCAACCCTATGTCATGTCTCTTCTAGTAGGGGGTGTTTCATTGCCTTATCTAGGTTGAAAGTGATAGTGTCATCCCCCACTGTTAGTGTAAGTCTCCCATTCTTGACATCTATAACCGCCCCCGCAGTATGGAGGAATGGTCGTCCCAAGATGATAGGAGTCTGGGTGTCCTCAGCCATATCTAAGACAACAAAGTCAACTGGTATGAAAAACTTCCCTACTCTAACCGGTACGTCTTCTAAAATCCCTAAAGGGTGTTTAATAGAACGGTCGGCCATTTGTAAGGTCATGGTTGTAACAGTAAGTTGACCCATATTTAACTTTTTGCATATAGAAAATGGCATTACACTAACACTAGCCCCTAAATCACAAAAGGCTTTATCAATTGCCAAGCAACCTATATTACAAGGAATAGAAAACTCCCTGGATCCTTTAGCTTAGGTGGTGATCTTGATTGCAACACAGCAGTGCATTCCTCAGTAAATGCAACCGTCTCCACTTCATTAAAGGACCGCTTCCTTGTCAATATATCCTTTAGAAACTTTGCATAGGCCGGCACTTGAGTAATCAACTCGGTAAATGGTACACTCACTTGTAAATTCTTCACTACCTCCATAAACCTCCCAAACTGTTTATCGAGCTTTGATTTATGTAGGCGTTGAGGAAAAGGAAGTTTAATTACAATGGGCTCGGCTTCTTTGGCTTTGGAAGATGAATTAGAAGGCTTTTCATCCTGATCAGGGGTTGCTCGATCGAGCAGATGGCTTGCTCGATCGAGTTTTGCTGTACTGTAACTTTCAGAAACATCCCGAGAAGAATTTGGGCAAATTTTTTGGGTTGCTCGATCGAGCAAGGGGTCTGCTCGATCGAGCAACCTTGTTTTCAGCCTCTTTTTCGCCTTTTTTCGAACTTTGATCAGCAACTTCCAAGCTTTCATTGGTTTCATCCCTTATCATTTCAGGGCCTTTGTAATGGGTTCCATTCCTCAAAGTGATGGCATTGACTTGCTCATGTGGAGGGTGTCCTTGAGGAGGAAGATTACCCGGTTGTTTATGTGGATTTTGAATTGCCAATTGGGCAATTTGAGTGTCAACCATCTTGTTATGAGCTATCAGTTGTGAGATCTGAGCATCTTGCTTTTGTTGGATCATAAGACTCTGCTGCAACATGGCTTTCAGTTCCGCCATATCATTACTTGGAGGTGGTGGAGGTGGAGGTTGTTGGAAGTTTTGGCCACCTTGATTGGAACGATTGTAATTACCTTGGGAATTGCGATTCTGAGGAATCACATAAGAAGAACCTTGTTTCTGAGGTGGTGGTGGGGTAGGATTAAGAACATTCTGACTTCGGTAGGAGAGATTTGGATGCTCTCTTGTCCTTTCATTGTAAAAGTTAGAGTACGGTGAACCTTGCTTAAAGGATTGAAAAGCAAGCACTTGATCAACCGTACTCATACACTCTACCGCATTATGCCCCATAGTACCACATCTTTCACAGGTTGGCTCTTGTTGAACCATAGCATGAACCGTTTGCTTATTTTCCAAGGACTTTGAAGTTTGTAACTCGGCAATTTTGGCAGTTAATGCCTCCAACTGAGCTACAATGGCATTATCCGTACCTCCTCTCCTCACATTACCTCTAGGATTCCCATACTCAGCAGTGTGAGTAGCCATCTCATCAATTAACTTCCAAGCATTGGCATCAGTAGTGTTATTTTGGAATCTCCCATTAGCAGCAGAATCCAACAAATTCCTTTGATCATCATATAACCCATTATAAAATTGGTTGCATAAGAACCAAGTGTCAAAACCATGATGTGGAACAGACTTGACAAGCTTTTTGAAGCGAACCCAGGCCTCATTAAAGTTCTCATTTGGACCTTGTTTGAAACTTGTTATTTGACTTCGAATGGCATTGGTTTTCTGTGGCGGAAAATATCTTTTATAGAATGCAAGAGCCAAAGAATTCCAATCGGTGATGCCAAGTGCAACCATATCTAACTCACTCAACCAATCTTCTGCCCCGTCTCGTAATGAAAAGGGAAACAACACCAACTTGATCTGATCTTGTGTCACCCCACCCGTTAAAGGAATAGAGCAGCAATAGTTGGTGAATTTCTCCATATGCTTAGCGGGATCCTCAGTAGGGCTTCCTCCAAACATGTTTCGCTCCACCAAAGAGATATAAGATGGACGAATCTCAAAAGTACTATTACCCGTAGTAGGGAGTTGAAATCCCTTGGGAATAGATGCAACGGTGGGCTCCGAATGGCTGGCTAGAGTAGGCATGGTTGTTGTAGGTGCAAAAATAGGTGTATCCTCTTCTAAGGATTGTTTTTCTGCGACGAATTCGGCGTAAACTGTTTCAAGCGTACTCAAGTCTTCCACTTCTTGAATTTCCTTCCAAAAGTTTCGTCTACACCGGAGAGTCTTCTCTGGTTCGGAATCGTAGGGTACGAGAACGGACCTAGAACACCTGGGCATAAACAAAAACTAAAGAAAAGGATGAGAACGGTCTCAAGGAACTTAGGTTCCCTGAGACGAAAAAGACAAACTAAGTAGAAACAAACAGAAAACTGTTGCCTCCCCGGCAACGGCGCCAAATTTGATCAGGGTAAAGACGCGTCTCCTTAATCAAAGTAAACCTAAATCACAACTAACTAATAGTCAGCGGTAAGCAAGGTATCGAATCCACAGGGAGGCGGTAGTATTCTAATCTGTTAAAGTAGGTTTGTCTCTTAAGTAACAATTTCTGGGTTTTGATTGTGATTTCTAAACTAATAACAATTAATAACAACAACTAAAGTAAACAATAACAACTAATAACAATAATAATAACAACTAATAATAAGCAATAACTAACTATAAGCAATAACAAACTAATAAGGTTGAAAACAATGAGATTAAAAGTCTAGGGTCTCAGGTTCACTAGGATTATTGTTCAGGGGTAAGGATAAAATCAACTATCATGCAATAAAGTTATCTAAGGTCACAAGATCGGTCGATTCAATTATGCCCTTTAGATCTACAATTTAACATGCGATCGCTATCATTAAACGAGTTCTATTCAATTATCGTAGCCTATCTTAGTCTTAACCCGGTCGGTGTCAATCCTAATTCGCGAGACTAGTTAATTAATCCTGGCCAGTAATCAAACAACTAGAATTAAAACGATAATCAAACGATAACCATGCAATTGCAATTCAATTAATCAATCTACCCCTTCTAACAATCCTAGATCCCCTTTCAACCCTAGAAAGGAATTTAGCTACTCATAATAATATAAACAACAACAATAATAATTAAAGTAAACATGATTAACAACAATGAAAAGATGAACAAAGAATAATCAAAGAACTAGAAGGCAATTAACTGAATAATAAAGAAAGATTGAAGAATACCGATTACAAGTTGAACTAAAGACAATCGTCTTTGATGAAATAAATCCGGAGGCAAAGTAAACTAATTAGGGTTTCTGAATTAAAGCCTAAAAGTATTCAAAAGCATAAGAAAGCATGAAAGACGAGCTTTTCTTTTATAATACAAAAATCTAATTAATTAGGTTAAAGTTTAGGAAAATATGAAAAAGTCGCCGAAATATTGGGTTGCTCGATCGAGCAAGGGTATGTTGCTAGATCGAGCAACCTTCAGCCCGACTCGATCGAGCAAGGCACTATGCTCGATCGAGCAGCCTTCAAAATGGCTTGTTTTTTCGTTTTTCTTCATTTCTTTTCCACCGTTCTCGATTCCCGTGCCTAACCTTCTACGATCCGACTCCGCCATGCTCCATATCAACTCTAAAAGCTCCAAATGCATCCAATCTGCATTAACACATAACAAAAGCGACATAATCGATATTCTAGCTAAAATAGCATAGAATAAGCAAGGAAAGACGGTAAATCGAGTTATTTGCAACTAAGGGAAGCATAAAATATGTGTATAAATAATGATCATCAATAGTCACGGCTCAACCACCTAGTCAACCACCTCAACCACAACAACAAGTGTCAAATCTCGGTCATCCTCCCTTTCCCAGCCAAGTCTACCCACCACCGGTGTATGTTAAGGTCCCTCCTTAGCATCACGAGTATCAAACCTTTGTGCACGATAACCCCTAGGTTTAAGCTAACAATGACTACATTACGGTATTAGGGAGGAGTATGCATTTTGAGATGCATGATGATCGGGTCAATAATAACTATTATTAATATCCTCCTTACTACTTCATGGCGAGCCAAGGTTACATTGACCCTAACGCGCATCTTGTGGTCTGGGCACAATGACACCTTTTGTTCCATAATTATGGTAACAAAGGAGAGGGTGGAGGAGCTCAGCTAATAAAGGAAGATGTCAGGAAAGAAGAAAGAAAGAGATCGAGCCAACTGGGAAAGGAGAGAAGGGAGTAAAGAAGATGATGACAATGACAAGTATGGTGGCTTGGTTAGCATCACCTTCATATGTTCGTTGTTGAGGTATCTTACTTTCCCCTTCATCTGATATTTTTGAATATTTGATTGCACTTAGTTATTTTTGTCTTAGCTTCCCCTTAGATAGACAAGGATGAACCTCCATGAGAGGACGTGCCTTGCTCGGTTCGGGAAAGCTAATGATTTTCTCTTGCATGTAGTTGGTAGAGTCAGTTTTGGACTCTTTTGTGAGTTCTTGCCTCGGTGCCATTGGCGGCAGGTGTCTTAGCTTCATCAAGACACTACCATCCCTTTTTTGCTTCCAAGAGTAAAATCTAAAATGACAAAAACATTAGGTCCCTTGTGAGCTAGCTTCCCATTATTTTTGCGAATGCATGTTTTTGTTCGGTTTGGGGAGGTTGGATTGCAAGGGATCCCGAGTCAATCTTAATTGGTTCTCTACCTAACCGAAAGCATGCATCATGCATCATAGTTTGCATCCATGTAGTTTACTTTATACTTGCAATATAACATGCTTCCATATATAGTATAGTGCATGCATTTGCATTTAGATAGTTCATTTGTATTTAGATAGTTCATTTGCATTTTGCATTCTCTTGTAATATATAGTATACAGATTTATTGCTTTATCTTGCTATTTAAAAATCCAAAAATATCTTTTTTCTTTAAAAATAATTAAAAACTCAGAAACAAGTTATGTCAGTTTGGGCGGAAGGCTTACTGAAACCATCTGGCTCGCAGTTGTGGGGGCGTTGATTATCCCAACCGAGGACGAAAGAGATTGCCCCCCTAGGGTTGCGCAGACGAGCTGTGAACACTGGATGAACATTGATTGGCACGTACATGACTGGAGAACTACATGGGAAGGACATTTCGCTTATAGAAAGTACAATGATGATGTAATTATTTCGCTTCCAAGTTTTTTCGAATGTGATATATATCTTTTACTCTTCTACTACTTGTGTATTTATAGTCCTTGCTAAATACCTAATCCTAAATACCTAATCCTTTTGACGATCCTCCTCCAACTCTTGCTTACCGCCTTATTTTCCTAAAAGTTGGTGATTACCTCTGATATAGGTTGTATTTGTTTAAGCTAATCTCGGCCGTTGCTTTATCCACCTCATCGATCCATCTAGTGCAGCCTGCCCCAATGCGTGTGTGCCATGTCACTCATTAATAAGTAGTGTAATTTTTACCCCAACAATAACTAATAACGATCATGCAATCATAAAAAAACAATTCCTTGGGGTTCATTGATTTATTTTTGCAGTACATCATGAGTTCACTCCCTCCTAATAGACTCATATGGTTGTCCTCCTCATTCCTCAGTCGGGCCAATCTCTACTACATTCCGAAATTCCTATAGCATGACTATCATTCTCAAGCCTCCCAGCCCACCTATGACACCCATGGTATCCCGCCTGCTTGATTCGCTTCGCAAGATTTGAGCCCGACAGTTTTAATTTCGACTTGAATGTCAAGCTTCAAATAGTATATTAGTACTAATTGTTGCTGCATCACCTGAGTTCATTTTATCAAGGATGAAATTCTAAACAAAGTTGACAATAAACTCTTCTCCTGTCAAAGTGCCGACTAAAATGCTAAAACACTCAACGCAACAAGCAAGTGCTACAACCAGACACGCTAAAAGATGAAAACAAAACTGTGCACATGATGATCATTTTCAGTGTATGATAAATGATCGTGTACTAAGGTCATGTACACTGTTCCTGTAACAAGAAATGAGTCGTTCTTAAGTATCAACGAGGCCACAAATCTACTATTGAGCCAATATGAATGACAAGCACAAGAAATGTCACGAAAATATGCTGAAGTTCAATACTCTATTAAACACTTAAAGTGGAGCAGTATATACATATCAAAATCAAACCATGCTACAAATACAGAACTTTTCGAAACATCAAGGTTGAAGGAGCAAACAGCCCCCATGTTTTGTCTGAAATAACACTACAGCAAGCTCAAGCAAATAAACTTGGAACGTAGTATAATACAGAAAGGCCTCTTGTCACTGCAACTACCTCAGAGCCATTGACTCTGGAGCACATAACAAGCGACAATCGACGGCCTTTAGCCAAAGATGACTTGCCATCCTATAACAGGACCAAATGGTAGTAGAGTCAGAGTGTATCACAGGTCACCACTACAAGGAAAACTCCTCTGTCCAGTGGCTGAAAAGGTCATTAAGATGAATGCTAATTTCGAATAATTCCGGAATTAGGACAATCATACTAATGTTCCCTTTTCCTCTCTTTCTCTCTATCAAAGCTTGAAGAAGTCACAGCAGGCATCAGTTGCTGTGACCCAGGGGCCTGTGCCCGTGCCTGGCTTGCTCCCATCCATATTGCCGAGAGGGTGGAATGAGAAAGGTCGGGCTGGATTGAGACTGAAGCAATCAAAGTCTTGGGTGTAGTACATGCTCGAGACCTCAGAGGTAGAGGGGTTTGAGGTTTTGGTGTCTGAGACTTCTTTGGAAGAGTTTAAGTTTAGGCTTTCTGACTGAAGGACTTCAGAAGCTGATGAATCTGAGGAATGGTAGATCAGTTGATTAGGTGGCGTCTTCTTTAATTCCTGCTTGTTATTCTGATCGTCAAGGCTCTTGGTGTTCAGAAACCGTCCACCGACACCTCTTGGTCGACGACATGCATGGCGGTGCCTTGATTCATGTAGATAAGGCTGTTGATCACAAGAAAGACGTATATATGGCTGGTTAATAAATCGGATGACAGTGAAAATTATGAAGTACGTCCAAGATACTCCGTCTCTTTCAGTTAACACGCTTCATTTGACTTTTTCTCCTTGTTTAAAAAGTCAAAATGGGGATTATACAATGAGATAGACGAAGTAATTAAGTGAGCAAAATCACCATCCAGCCACTAGATGCAACTCCTTGTTCGGGCTTCAACGAGTTGATAGCATATGGAAATTCGTAACAGAGCAATCGATCAAGTGAAACTGGGATTTACATTTCATTTTCATAATTGATGCAGCTTATTTGATTTGATTAAACTCCAACAGTCAAACAGTTTAAACAAAGTCTACCAATACTCGATACCTTTTCTCTAGATGATGACTTGTATTTGAGGCCTTCCTTTGCTCTCATTTTTCTACGACGCAAAATTCCATGAAATTGTTTTGGGTTTACATAGATAGGGCCATCTTCAGTTGTTAAGCTGAATGGTAGCATGACACGTCCCTGAGTTACAAGAAAGGATGGTCATGAACACGAAATCTATGACATGCAATAACACAAGCTAAAGTATATTCAAAAGAAGAAAGCAATTTCAGTGACACATCAACTAATCATTATTTATCATTCTTGTTCTATAACAAATTTATAAATTCTCAGCAGGCTACAACATCATGTGATGATAATAGTCTTGAACTTAACGGAAGGTGCATGCGATAACACCCGAGCAATAAGATTGATGTATTTTGGCTCAAACCAAGCTAAGGCAGTGCAACGGAATGAATGCCCAAGCCAAGTTGAGGATGGATCCACTCAACACCACAATGGCAAGCCTTAGAATATCAAGAGTACATCCAAGGCAATACAGACAACCCAAGGTGTCACAGTAGCATAGGCATGTCAAGGACACGTAAGAAGGTTAGAGCTTAGAAGTTAGAACCGTCGTCAACTTGAATTCTCAAAATTAGCTCCCTATTCCTTCCATAGCAGCTGGCCAGTCCTATCATTAGGATAAGTGTTTTACATCTTGTAACTTTGCATTTTAATTCATTTATTTGGAATATAAATAGGAGGATAAGTTATACAGTATGTACTATCCATTTTCAGATTTTGTTTACAACTCGTAGATATTAGGCAATCAAAAGAGTTATGCCTATTATAGTATTATATACCTGTATTTATTACAAATAGGGCCTCATGATTGGCCATTGTAACCCATGAAATCAGAATGTAAACTTTGAGTTTTCTCATATTGTTCTCTCTTTGGGAGCTGCAAAATTCTGGTACTCTTTTTTTTTTAATTTCGGTTGTGAATTGGGTTCAAACTTAAAATCGGGTAAGGTGATCCGAGGGCTGAACACGTACTTTTTTTGTTACTATTTCACATGCCAGAAACAATCAAAATGGCTACTGTTGATGTTCATCATATATAGAACGAGTTCCAAGCATTACGACTTCATTCTATATGTGCTCTTTACACCAGCAAATTTCTGTCAATACGTTTCAATTGCCTCAGCTAGCGTATCACAGCACAATACTAGACAGATAACAAAACCAGCCTGAAAAACGTTATACTATCCGACATGACTACAGTGACCGCCAATATATATAGGAGTAAATTTTATTAGATGATAGTGACTAAAATTGACCAGCGTGACCAAAATAAATGTCACACTAGAATCCAATTAAACTAAAGTCAAGCTATATTCGTTGACAAATATTTTTATATCAGAAAAACTCAAATAAGACCGTTGTTTTCTTATACAAGATTATCTAATTGCAAACTCAACGCAATCAACAATATAGCGACTTTTACAGCGAGGACTATCACCTTAAACTATATGCTTAAACCATACTCATTCTTCATCTATAGCGACTTTTACAGCGCATTGTACATGCAATTATGTCTCCAAAGATATGGACAGAGGCACGAAAATAAAGAGGACGACAAATAATCTCTTAACAGAACAAATATTGCAAATTTCTTCCAATTTTATCAACTTAAGATTGCATTTGAGCATGATAATTTAGCAATGCAATATGTTTGAGAACACAAGAAGTTTATGCTCGTCATTATGTACTCCTACGACTCCTATCATCCAAATTCCTTGTTTGGACAAACTGTTGGATATTTGGTTGCATATCATCACAAGTGTGCAGTTCATAAAAACCACGAATTATAGAGAAGCAGCTGTATTTCATAGTTTACTAATGAAAATGGTAAACTAAGACGATATTACATAACATTTACAAGAAATGACGTATTTGAATAAACTGAGGGGTGACAAACCATGGGCGGAGTTCCATAAGCTGACATTAAGTCACGACACTGATCTCCAAGAGGATAATTTGCATAGACCTGAAAATACTAAGAAATATGAGAAAAGCCAAGTGGAAATTGCAACGCTTATTAGTCATATACATAATTCAGTATACACACGCACACTAACCGTTGGCTGACTGAGACCAAGCTCTACATACCCCTTCTGCTGGGAAGGAGGATACAGCTGGAAAGTGTTTGTCGGATGATTATCCATGTTATTTCCCTTTAAAGAGTTCTTGTTATCACCTAAAAGCAAACAAAATTCTTACATAGTTACTCAACAGTCAGACCTTTACTTAAGAACGTTAGACCTTCACTCCAGAGAGTTATATCCATACAATGCAAAAGAACGTCAGTGATCAATGCTACCAAACATAGATAAATGAAAACCTTAGAGAAACATTTGTAGGTATGAAAAAATGGGATTCAGAAACACCAATACTATCCGAAATCCTAGCCAATATCTCTGGTCATCATGACACTTAAGGATAATAAAAGTTACAGTATAATGAAAGCCACTGCATCAAGCTATAAGATTCAGAAGATTACACTTTCAATAAGACTCTGGTTTTGCTGTTGCGATATTGTGTGTTGATAAGAACTAGTTATATAGGAGTACTTAAAAGAAGAGTACAATATCTCAACAATTTTCTTTTCTAACTTCTCCGGCATTTGAAGAGGCATTACAAGCTTCAGCAATATGCATATTAAACCAATATTCCAAATCAATCAACATAAGATGGATATTTTGTACTAATCTAATATTTACTAGCCAATGGAAGAGCTTACTCTCTATTGTGACAAAGTGACATCTCTACAAATGGAAGCACTACTTGACATAAAAAGGTCTTTAGTGAATGGTGCACTGCTGATTTATAAGTAGTTTATCTAATAAGTGGGAACACTTTTCATAAACAACCAAATACCTAATCTGGACACCACCAAAATAGAACCTTTTTGTGCAGATTAGAAGCCGGAACTATTCAAACCCTCTTAATCTTTGCATAAAATTACTAAACCGAGTACTTTTGTGTGAGCTCGTTGTATGAATACAAAAAGTCAATAACTCTTACATGAAATGAGTGTTACAACATGAAATGGAGCGTTATATGCATAAAACGGTCTCATACGTTTTTGTCAAAGCTATAGAAATCACCTGCTGAAAAAGCAGCTCCGAAAACCAACTCTTTCTCATTCTCAGAAGCTTGATCCATATTGTGATGAGATTTATGAAAATTATCGGACTTTTGGTGCTCCTGAACCCAATTGAATTGGTTGATATTAGCTGAATTCACATGCTCATCTTGTGAGCCACCGGAAACCCACCACGGCATAGTCGCAAATGACGGCACTTGCCAATTGATTGTACCCTTATGCATCCCTATATTTTCTCACTAATGCTATTTCCTAGATTCAACCTATTCACCTGAATATTAGTATTCAAATTATGATCAAATACCCATATTTCTACAAGATTCAATGATTTAAATAGCTTTTCAAATACAGCAACTTATATTTCACCTCTTAAATTTCAAAGAACCAAATTTATAAATCATTCACAACTTCAAAAAAAGCCTTCCAAAGTCCAAATCATTCACTCACAAGTAAGAGTACTTGATTAAACTTCATGAAACTCTGATATTTTCATTGAAATTGAACTAGATCGCTACAGTATTGAAAATGATGGAATAACATTTTATTTTTAAATAATAATAGAGAATAATAAAGGAGCCAACCACTATCTACAGCACAAAAAAAACCATTTAATGATCAAATATTAGGTAACAATTAAGATTAAATTGATTGAAGCAAAAAAACCCACAAAATCCCATCAAAAATCACAAAAACACCAAAATCCAACCCAAATCTACACCACCCATATGAACAGTAACTTCAAAAGATCCAATTCTGGGATTTGAGCATAAATATAATATAAAAACCACTAAAAGAAAACACAAAACAATCCTAAAAAAGAAATTCAAACAATACCCACATACAAAAATCATACAAATTCATCAAAGATGACATCTTTTTCCCCATTTAAGACACAAAAAAACAAAAACAAGATTACTGTAAAGTGTAAACCACTAAACCCCACAAAAATAGAGCAAATACACCAATAAAAACAGCAGCAATTAAGAGACAGTAGTAGAGTAGAAGAAGAGAGTAAAGAAGACTGTTGAAATAAATTTACAAGAGTTGATCCATTTATTTTAGGAAGGTGGTGTTACAAAAATAAAATGTAAAAATAGAAAGTGTTAAGAATAATAGTACATGTATGTGCAAGGTTGGAGAAAGAGTGTTACTTACTTGGTAAAAAATCTAGTTTGAAGGGAGGAGACAACATAAGAAGAGATAGAGATTGAAAGACGGAAAAACGAAGAGGAAGAGTGAGATGTTTTTGTTGTTTTAATACGCCACACACTTTTTGTAGGGACTCTTTTTGGATGCAATTCACCAATACCATCTTCTTTTCATGCATCTATTTTATTCCACGTCTTCTACTTTTCTTTTCTTTTAATATCTAATACTCCCTATGGACTATAATATTATCAGTAAGTCTCATTGAAGACGGAATAAATGAATAATACGTCTGTAGTTGAAGATGTGTCAAACATGACAAATTTAAGTATATATGTAACCAGTAATATTTCATAAGCTATAACTGTTTGTTTGTCATATGATTATATTTATCGTTAAACTGACCATATTTGACAACTATTGGATATTTGGATGAATGAAAATTAGCGTAATATTACTGTGCTATATGGTTCTATACTTACTTCCTCCATTCAACTCCACATTGTATGTTTCTATTTTTGACACTATTCACAAGTCGGAAGAATCTTTCAATTTCCGGTTAATGCATAAGAGAAAATATATTCATGTGTGATCTTGTTTGATTCGTCTTTAAGAGTATATTAAAAATATCTAACTTGTATAATTTTTGCAAATACGTAGCGAACTATATTTACGATGCAAAACGCGCGTTGGCAAACGTGAAAAAAGATAAGTGTAGTGTGGAGTTGAATGGAGGGAGTATTTATTACTCCCTACATTGTTATTGAGTAGGCTATGTGGGCCTGAGGCTGCTACATTGTTGTTTGCATGATTTTCCTTTAGTCCTTAGTTTGTTTACCTTTTTTATTTCGGTACCTTTTAATCATTCATATACTCCCTTCATTCAAGTTCAAATACAACATTTCTTTTTTTGACACTATTCATGAATGAAGAGAATCTTTACGATTTCTTACAATATGTAAGATAAAATATGGTCATGTGAGATCTTGTTTGATTCGCCTTTATATGTACAATAAGAATATCAAATTTTTATATTTTTTTATAATGTAAAACTCGAGATATTTAAGTTTCAATCCGTGCATTGGCAAACGTGTAAAAGAGAAATGTTGTGTTTGGAATTGAATAGAGGGAGTAATTATTTATCGATCTATATTAGGTTTAATTTTATTGGACAATTTGATCATCCAATTAAGTTATCACAAATTCTCATTTGTGATGGTCACTATCCGTCACAAGCTTGTAACGGGTCGGATCCCTCTCACAAACTTGCAAGTGGGAGGGCAAGTGGGAAACCATTAATTTACCACTTGCAAGCTTGTGAGAGGGATTCGACCTGTCACAAGCTTGTGACGGATAGACCCGTCACAAGCAAGACTAATTATTAAGTTATTGTCCACTTGTATCTCAACACCGTTATCCACAAATGGTTCTCTTCCTATCCTAATTTTTGTGCAAGAAATAAGGTTAAACAAATGATAAAGACGAAAGGAGTATTGATAAGTCTGATTTTAAAACGAGATGGCTTAAAACGTCTTATGTTAAACCTTTCATAAATCTTTTATTTATTTCTTATTTGAATCAGTCTTGAGTAGCGTCGTTCTTAATATATGTCAGTGTTAAGTATAATTGTGTTGTTTGTATTACTCTTCATCCGGTTAATTTGTACTATTAATATCTGACATAAAAACTAAGAAAATGGTATATAAACGTGCAAAATAAAAAAGCGATGAGCATTATTACGTACTTGAAACAAATATAACACTCGCCTTCATTCGATTCCAAACAATAATATGCAATTACAAAATAAGGTGTTGTTTGGTTGTCACTACAAATATGTGTGAATTGGAAAATCCCATGAATTGGGAAAAAGAAAGTTGTTTGGCTGCCCAAAATCCCATGATTTGGATTTTCCACACATTGAGAATTCCTCCATTTTTTTTTTTTTTTTTTTTTTTTTTTTTTTTTTTTTTTTTTTTTTTTTTTTTTTTTGGTTCAAATGAGCGCACAATGTCGCGGGTGAGAATCGAACCCCCAACTTCAAGGTTGGAGTAAGAGTGCTCTTACCACTTGAGCTACCTCTTGTTCAAGGTTGGAGAATTCCTCCATTGTGGAGGAGTTTAATTACCTAGCCCCCTACGTAGTTGGAAACTCATGTGTCAATTTAATTCTTGTATGTCAATTGAACGACTTTTAAGCGATTCACATAAATTATCTAATTCACATGTTTTTGAAATTGACAAGAGTTTAATTTTGTCATGACCCCTAATTAATTGTCTAATGTATTACTGAATAGCCCGAATACCTAAGAGTGTTGTTTGGATAACATTTTTGTAATGTAGGGTATTCTATTACGACAGGTTAGACATTTCATTTAATCAAATATAAATTGGTAATTTGGTTTGGTTTACCTAAAATAGAAAGTGAGTGGTTTAGAATAAAAGAGATAATAATAAAATTAAGAAAATTAAACGAGTTGAGCTATAATAAAGTCGGAATTTCATGTGCAATATTGGTATTTAATTTGTATTTATCTTGAATCGCATTAATTTCACACTAATTGACTTTTTTACTTATATAGTTATATCGATAAAAAAAAAAGTTAAATCAATCGCGTTGTTAATAAATGAATAATTATATAATATTATAACTAGTTTTGTTACCCGTGCAAATGCACGGGACGGGGTGAATGTGTGTTTTCTTATTAAAATTTAAACGTTCCAAAAGTGAACACTAATGTTTAATTTTGAGGTTAAATGTATAACAAATTCTTGCACAAATCACGATATAATAATACAAGATAATTACGAAAATAAAGATGAGAAAGTGAAATAAATTACAAAATAGTTATCCAAAATCTATTATACAAACTTTACAACCCATTGACATTTGAGCCAAAATACATTTTTTTTGCCTTTATCTACTATTAAAACAATACATCAACAACTTATCAATTTCGATTGTCATCTTTCTCTAAACTACTTACGTGATGTTCTATCTTATTAACATTCCTGTGACTTTGACGGTGCTATAAAGTTGATACACAGGTTTTACTGACCAAAAGAAAAAACTTTAACATGACAAATATTTAACAAATAAATCAAAAAAATTATCACAAGTAGTCATTTAAATTAAAACAAGTTGAAAGTATAAATTCAAATATATATTAAACAATTCATATAAAAAAAACAACGTAACAATTTAAAATATATTTTACGAGACTACACAACAACAACAACAACAACAACAATAACAATTAATATAGAGGATGTCAAATTTCATTTATTTTTACATAACATACGCTTATACTCACCATAATCCAATACACATTCAACCATGAAACATAGTTTGTAATTTGAAAATTCATGAGTAATACATACTAAATGGATGATTAGTGAATGGAAACTATTATAGGTTTTATAGCCATTACACAACCATTGACTGATGTCTTTTAACTCGTCTTTTAACTCGTCTTTTCATTTACTTTGTAAGTTATGAGTATTATTGAATAAGATAATTGATTAGTGAGGAATTCAAAAGGTAAATTGAATAGGAAAAAATGTTAATGAAAATCGTGGGTGTTTACTTGTTATGTATTTAGAAAGATTAATAGTTTTTTATAAGAAATATGCTTAGTATACTACCGAATTTGTTATATACAACTGACATGTGATAATAATTATTTCGCTTGACTTGCCTTTTAATATATTGTAGGGATTTGATGACGCCTTAAAGAAAATCATTGAGCTAATGTGAAAAATATTATTATTGCACTAAAATATTGGTTGAAATAAAATGTCATACTTTTACTTTTTAAGAATATTTTTAAATTTGATGACGCCTTAAAGAAAATCATTGAACTAATGTGAAAAATATTATTATTGCACTAAAATATTGGTTGAAATAAAATGTCATACTTTTACTTTTTAAGAATATTTTTAAATTAAATATTTATTTTTCTTTTAAATTAAAAGGGTTTGTATAAATTTTAAATAATTGGATGAATGTGTATATGTGCGGTACGATTTCAGGAAAGTTAAGTTTAACAATTTAGAGAGGAAAAAATATACAACATTTTCAGCAAACATTGCACCATAAGAAAATCCATTAGAAAAAATAAGTATGAAGACTTTAATAAATTCATTAACATGATTTATTACAAAATAAAATTTCAATTAAAATATCAATTTTGTTATAAATTATGAAATCTCGAATTTATAATAATTACATCACTTTTGAGATTTTTCTTAACTCATTAAATATTTAATGTACACAATTAATTTAAGAATAATGATGACATCCTTTTATTTTCTTAAACTTACATGTTACAAAATGTGTAATGACACTTTTGTAAGGAATTTTTGTAAATTGTATGTGTATGTTGAAAGATTAGTTTAGTAATTGTACATGATTGAGGTGACATCATAATAAGCTAGAACATGTAAAATGCATATCACTAGATACTCAACATGCCTTTTAATATTATTTATAGATAGATAATGTACTCCCACTACTACAAAACACATGATAGATATCAGACTTTTCATTAATAGATCCATAGTTGAATTTGGAAATATTCAACGTAGAGTTTTCTTTCATTTGTCGTAACTTCTAAAATCTCGAACTCGTATACATAATATGTTAGGTTAGTGCTTAATTTTACCGTCTTTGTTAAAGATACCACATCACTGTACATCTCGACCAATAAAAAACCTCTTTAATCCCATTTGGATTATGATTTGTAATTTGTGAAAGTTCTTCCTAACTACTCCAACTTTCTTACAATTTTTATGATGGATAATTTATCTCGGGTTAACTTTCATTTTTAAAAATATAATATACTCATGTTTGATTAATCAAATAGTAAGTCTCTTTAGGGGTAGATAAGAGAAGTCTAGGGAATTATAAATACCTTGTCTTTTTCTACACATTTGGTTAATACTTTCCGTCACAAACTTGTGACGGATATGCCCGTCACGTATGTTACTCGGACTCTTTTAATTTCCTCATGTACCCGTGTCCGACATTGACACTCGGACATGGGTATGACACTTGGACATCTCGTTTTATACCAAAATATTCATATTTTTCGAAAAAAGAAGAAGCTAAGTTCGACATTTGGACACGCACTCGTGTCAGATACTTCTTAACGAGCCCGAGTAACATATATAGCATGTCTCAGATTCTCATTTGTGTTGACCGAATTCACCAATTCTCACTTGTGACGACATTATTCCGTGACAAGCAAGCAATTAGGAGGATAAGTAGACGAAAAGGCTTTTAAGTGGTTACAAACTTGTGACGGTCAAAATCAAATGATGGAAATCCAACCAAAAAAAAGGAACAAAAATGGAGTCGCATCAATGATGAATCCAAAGAGATGAGGTGGAGACAAAGAAAGGTCCACAAAAGTGGGGGAGAAAGGTGGGCGATGTGTGTAAATAGCATCATCCAACGATACCCAACAAACCACCCCCAATAATGGATGACATCACTTCATTTTTTTTGTAGAAAGCTCCTTTCATCTTTCTAAAATTAGTCTTACTTTCTTTTTTTGTTTTTTACTCTCCACATACGTACTGTACCGTTTAGATATTAATCGTACCAACAATCCTTTATCACTCACTGGTCACTACTCACTACTACAGTACTACTGCGCTACTGCTTCACATTTTCATGTTTCTTTTTAGTAATTTATTACACTATATATTACCCTCTTTTCTTCTCCATCTCATCATTATCATTGTTGATTTTAGTTCCTTTTAAAGCATATAGTAGGAATCACCATTAATGTTTGGATAGAATTTTGTTAAGTCAAATCCTCGTTCAACGGGTATAAGCATCTTAAAGACAGATTAAATATACATCGGAAAAGAAATAGAAGCATAACTAGTTTTAAACCCGTACAAAAAATGCACGGGTCGTAATAGTTGACGTAATTGTTGGATACATGAACATAAAAAATGAGAGTGATTAAATGTTTAATACCGTGACAATATAAAATAGTCTACAATTAGAGACTCGACATACATATAATTTCAGTTACTAATCACTATCATACCATGCAAATTATATTTGTAGATAAATTCATTATACACTACGTTGCATATCTTATTTGATGTACGCTCATTGTCGCAAATCAATAGCTTTAAGCCTTGTTTTCTTTTAACTCTGTATTTTGGCACAAAAAGCTGATCATGATTGAAGACCCCCTTTATTACTTTATTTGAATCATTTATATGACATATTAAAACTCTCGTTTTATAATCAGCGCATTTATTTGACCAATTTAATTATTAAGTGTGTTTTCTTATTGTTTTTTTATTATTAAGCATTTTTATAACTTGATGGAATTATGGGTTTTGTTCGTTTTTTTATTAAAATTTATATTTGTATATTAAAATCATGTTGTACATGCATATTTTTTGTTATCATTGACATTAAAACTCTTTTCTTATTTTCAAATTAAAAAAAAAAAGTAAGATTTGGTAATTATTATTTATTTAATTTTAGGAATATGTCAATTATTTTATAACATAATTTAAACAGTAGTTATTAATTTTGTTATTCTGTGTTTTTTTTAACTTTTAATTTTTGTGCCTGAATATATTCTTTTTTACATTTCAGGTCACCCAATGAAATTGAAACCAGAGGGTGGTAAGGTTCACATTATATTTTTATTTTTTTAGTTGCTTCATACGAAATTTTCAATTTATAATTTTTTTAATGTTCACATTTATTTGTAATATCATTTATAGAATTGTATGGTTTATTATATGTTTTTGTATAGTTTATATTGAATAATATAGAGTTGGGAGATAAGAGTAGGAATTAAAGTTCTTAAATTTAAAGATAAAAAAAATGTAGAAAAGAAAAGGAGATGAGAGGAGAGAGAGTAAATAATTAATCTTTGAAAGATGTGGGTGAACCCATTTTACTTTTTACCTTCCTTAGCTTGTTTTCAACAGTCAATCAGAAACCTTTAAATGTTTCCGCTTTTATATATAGTAGATACATAGTAACAGCCAAATAATTTGTAATATTTACTCACTTGGAATAATACTTAACTCTTTTTAAGGAAGACTAGTTGGCTTGTTAAATTTATTCATTTAAATTCTTTCAATTTCCTCCCTTCTCAATTTCCTTCTATTTTATCCTAATGCTGCAAATTAGTTCCCAAACAATTAGAGCATTGTTATCCATCTTTTTCCCAATAAATAGATTATACATCAATGTACTACAACTGATAATTTAGTTTCTAAATTTTATAACAAAGTTTTCGAGTTTTGTTTTAAGATTATAAATTTTACTATAAAGTTTTTGCTACCTTAACATTAAATTCAAAAAATTACATTAATTATAACTCAAAAATATTACATATTAGAATTAAAATATAATTTATAAAGTTTAGAAAATAATACACATAAATTCAATTATGTATTAAGTCTGATGTAATACATCAGATTTATGTTTCTTTTTCCACCTTTTCCTTCAACCTTCTTCCTTTGTCATCTTACAGCCGAATAAACCAACCTATATAGAGTTGTGTTGGAACTTAGAAAGTAAGCGGATCAAGCAAAATATACGATATATTAATTGAAGATATAGAAATGTTTGGAAAGGAAAGGTTAATTAACAACCATTATAATATATTTAACGTCCAAATGTCTGATCAAGTGAAATGACTTAAATGTTTTAAAATTGCTCTACTATTAAAGAAAAAGGGACGAATTTGATATAATAATAAATAGATTGGGTCCACAATTTATTAGTTAAAATTTTTGAAAAATTTTCAAGCGTATCTATATATAATATAAAAAGGCTAGACTAAGCATAACCTCTCACCATTCATCTTTGTTATATGCTTATATAAAAAGGCTAGACTAAGCATAACCTCTCACCATTCATCTTTGTTATATGCTTAGAGCATGCCACATCATCATCATCATTATGTTAATAAAAATAAAGTTTAAAAAATTGTAGCATTAAACACATATTAAAGAACAATAACCATTAAAATTTTGCTTTTTATTTGTTAAGAAAGTTAAACTACAATTAAACTTAAAATTAAATATTAAATTTTAAATTTTAAGGTTTTATTGAAAGAAAATTGTTTTAAAAAACAAAAAAAAAATGGAAAATTTATAATATATAAAATATAAAAAAGCTACACTAAGCATTACCTTTCACGATTCACCTTTTCTATATTTTTAGAGTATGTCACGTAGGTCATCATCTTTATTTAAAAAATAAAATTTAAAAAATTGTAGCTTTATACAAAAATTAAAGCATAATAATTAATATGTTCATCTAATATACTAATAAAGTTGTAAATGTTCATCTCCCAAAACATTACTCCACTTCATAATCGCAAATTCACCCTCTTTAAATCATTTATAAAAAAAGAATTTAAAACAGGATACAAAAAGGCAAGTATTAATCAAGATAATAGTTAAGTTTTAAATCATCATTTCTCAAACATTACTTCATCTCATAATCATAAATTCTCTCTCTTTAAGAATAAACTTTTCATATCCTACTGTTATATAACCAATTAAACAAATTTTACCTATAAATAAGATCAATTGATAAGAAATATATCACATTCCTAAAAAAATGACGGAAAAGTTTGTTTCTTTACCTATATATATTCATTTGATTGATTTTGAAAGTCTTTTCCTATATTTCCTTTATAATGGGTTATAGTCAAATGAGCGAAAGAAATTGAAAAGATAAGAGGGAAAGTAAAAGAAAAGAGAATAATCTAACAAGCATTTGTATTGTATTCTTATTTCTTGACATAGTTTAATGTTGATGAAGTGATCAAATTATTGTAACCTTAACTTTGTAGTCTCATATTTTTAATGTTGATACAATTTTTTGGGAAGTTTTTAATGTATTCATTAGTTGATAATGTGTACTGAATTTGTTAGGATTGACACTAACAACATAATACATATGTAATAACAAAGCAAGTTTAGTGTAAGTAAAGCTTTTCTCATATTTTTCATGAAGTTAGTTAGTAAAGCTTTTCTCATATTTTAATATTTCTCATGATGTTTTTATCAATATGAATTTAGTTATAAGCAAGTTTAGTGTAAGTAAAGCTTTTCTCATATCTTATAATTTTGATTTTTTTTAAGTGAGACTGTTGCATGTATATTGATGTTTTTATCTATTCTCATCCCATTTATTTAAATTGTTCTTATTTTATTCAATGTTACATCATTGAAGAGAAAATGAGTGAAAAATATTTTGATTCTTAAGTATCGTTATTATTTTCAAACATACAAAATATAAGTATATAAATATGGTTAATACTACTTAATATTTTTATAATATAATCATCTAAAGTTGTAAACTAAGAAAGATATCATTAATTTAGACGAACAAAAACGGTATTATTCAGCTACAAAATCAAAGTGAAATGAAAATAATAGAAAGATGATGCAATAGTAAAAAAAAACACTAAAGAAAATTGCGAATATCAAACCACTACAAAAAGTAGTAAATTTCATTTTAACATCTATTAATAAAGAACTAGAAAAGTCCCGTGATTTTTCACGGGAAATTAAACTAGTTTTATATAATAAGTCGTTCGCTCCCCAAAATTTTTTCATCCCCTAATTTCAAATTATGGCTCCGCCAGTACATACATTTCAACATACATAATATTATATTTTCATCACAAATATGCAAGGGTGGGACATATACCCTCAAGGCTCAATCATATCAACTTGGAGTTTGAGCATGTGGTTTTATAATTCTTAAATCTAGTAGTATTACGTAAACACAAATAAATTCTCAAAATTGAAACAATGGATTCAACTCAATTTATATATAAAAGTAACGTAATTGATTTAGGATCTCATCACAATTTTGCTTCAATGGACCCAAACGGTAACTGGATTAAATCCTTTTCGAATGTATCGTGTAGAAAAGATTTGAACTGTAATTCAATCTTCAGTCATCCATGACATAAGTTAATATTTTTAGGGTTAAGAATGGATTCCTAAGTCCAAATTTTCTTAAGTATCTCATATGTAAGTGCAAAGTGCCTATATAAATAATAGAGAATACTACATTATCATAAATTCTCATTTAATACGGACACTATCCGTCTTAAATTTAAGACGGGTCAAATATATATCAGCTAAACAACGTCTAAGTCTCTCTTAAAATGACTATATATCCCTTTTAAGATGAAACGGGTCAAATACACTCTCACCTACACACAAATCTTTTGGACTAAGTAGATATAATTCATAAGATAAAATGATAAATACACCCTACACACAATATCTGAAAGAGTACATTGTATCACAAATTCTCATTTGTGATAGCTACTATTCGTCACAAACTTGCGACGGGTCGGATTCCTCTCATCGTACAAATGGTTTCTTTAGGCTTTCCGAGAATGAATAATATAGAGTAATTTTATTCCATGTTACTAATAAGAAAGGTTTACATAATAGAATGACTTGTTGAAATAAATTGAACCTTTCTATCTATTCATTATTATATATCTAAATAAAGTGGGTACATTCGATTGGATAAGAGGGAGTAGTATTAAATCTCCGTTTAAAACATGGTCTTGAAATTGCCCAATCATTTTCGTATAAATACTACTAAGATCCACTCCATATAAATTTTTTTTTTTTTTTTTTTTTTTTTTGACAAATGGAAAGATGAGAGTTTTACATTATAGTAGTATGATTCACTATACCATACCTATAAACTACAACATAAAACAACAAAGTACAAATCAGTAGAAATAAACTGTAACAAAAGTGATGACTTCTTCGGGTAATAGCGACATGATGGTAGGGAACGGTAGACTGGGCTCGAAGAACATCCACAACATCAAGAAGGATTATAACTTCAAGAGACCAACGAAACGATTGAACTCCCAAGCGATGAGACCAAGATGCACTTACGCTTAGAAAACGTAGAAATTTTTGGTGGAATGCAAGTCGATAAAGACCGCCTCCGATGGAGAAAGATCTCCTACATCTTGGGGATCTAACAAGGTAATCAATAGATCGACAAATCAAGAAGCTCAACCACTTGATATAGATGAAAAAGGAGCATCCTTCAACCAATCCCTTAGTTAAGAACATGTTGGAGATTAGTTCTGGGAAAGCTCCAAAGGAGCCCAAATCAAGAACCAATTTCCTGGCCATACACAAAAACCACAAGCAGTACCCCAAGTGAAGCAAAATACCAAAGATTAAGGGACAGGGCACCCTTAACCACCAACAAAGGTGTAATCCGCAAGCGAAATTTATTGTTAAACAAGTAAAACAACTAGAACAAAGACTCTCATTATAGGAGATTATAAACAAGAACAACAAAGGTAATAAAATAGAAACAAGCAGCATTGAGAAAAAGGTGAAACCACCACAACCGACCCAACCATCGCCACAACCAAATCCCATGCTAACAATCTCGACCAAATCTCAACCACCAAAAAACCAAAGAACCAATTAAGCCCACAAAACAAACACTAAGGAATCCGATTATCCATCCTTCCCACCAAACTGATTACACCTAATTAAACCAGCAGCACACGGAACAATAAATTAGAGAACAACACGACAAACCCATATAGAGATACGACAACCGTAACTCAGAAATACATACATGGAAGAAACACGCTGAAACCCGAAAAGGGGTCAATCATGCACGACGGTTAAGGGCACGACAGGTGGGGGAGGGGGCGAGGGGGAGGGGAACACCATGTCGGACCCTTAACCACCGTACATAAAAGTTTTTTTAAAAAAAGAAATCGGATTTCATCGTGAAGCTTACCGGGGAAGGTGGGGGAAGGGGCGAGGGAAAGGGGAAACACCTTCGACTGCATGCAAGGCTGGAAACGGCCGATCGGAACCAACATACAGGTTGTCGGAGACGGACATTAGAAAACCGAGCTGCTAGACAACAAAGAACAACCATACAAAGGAAAAGGATGGACCGAAATCCCCAAAGAAACGAAAAGGAACAAGTGGGCTAAATTGGAATACAAATGAAAATTTTGGGGTCGAGATTTGAGCCACCGGAGATTGGCCACTGAACGGTCAGATCTCCGGCGACTGAGATGTAGCGCAGGGAGAGGTGGTGGGAGGTAGGGAGGCGGCGACGGATCAAGAGGTGGTTGATTTAGGGTTTTTTTGAGGTGATTTTCTCTCTCTACTTTTTAGAGAGAGACCGTAGTTGCCTTCCTCCATATAAAATTTTATTTCATGTTACTAATAAGAAAATTTTACATGGTGAAATGACTTGTTGAAACAAATTGAACCTTTCTATCTATTTTTATTATAATATTCCTAAGTGAAGTAAAATTTGTGTCATGGATTATTTTGTAACATAAAATCATAATAAAATTACTAACTATATTGAACATCAATGTTGACACAATTGACATAATTGAGTATCACTACTATATCGAGTAATATTTTAAAATGCACTACGACGCCGTATCATTTTATGGTTACTCCAACCTAAATTTTGTATTCATCACATTGTTTTTTAACAATTTGAGGAAGGTCTGGGCTGATAGGGACCACAATCTTCCAACAATCATCATTGACTTGGTCAAGCAAATTGCAGCAAGCTGGGCCAAGTTTGACCCGACCCGTACCAATAGTGTTGATGATCTCAGTTATGCATGAAGGCGCAATACTGTAAAATGTGAGGAAGCACTCGTAAATGCCTTTTTGTTCTAAATATACTTCGCCTCCTGAAACGGGTCCACTTGCAACTGGCGCATAAGCCCATTGGGCTAGCCCACTTTCGATGTTTCCCATGAAGAGACACAACATAACTACACCAACTATTGATTTCAATGTCTTGTTTTCCATCTTTGTAGATTGTTAAAATGATCCTTGTTAATATACCACTCAAGTGATTTTCTGTCAGATTTTATAGTAGGTATTCTTATAAATATGAGAGAGTTATGTAACATCCTTTTATTTTAATTACTTCAAAACGTTATCAAGCCATGAATGAAAAAAAAGAAATTAATCTTTTGCCTTGTGGTTATTATAATTAAATGAAGAGCAGGTAAAAGATGTAACATAACCCTTTGACTAGAAATGGATATAACATATTAGTATATTTAGTATATTACTGTCATTCTAAATAAATGGTATTAATATATTGTTATTATTTTGTTCAGTTTTTAGTATTCTGTGAAATTTGGCTAAATAGTTTACACTCACCAAACGGCAAAGTAGTTGTATATGGTAACAACTAACAAGTGTTCTTGATTGTGAAATCAGTAACCTAAATATTGTTGGTGTAGTCTTATAAAGTTTAGACTTCAATAAATATTTGGAAACGAAAACAACTAAATTAATACAAATTTAATAATAGTTAAAAAGTAAAATTGATTATTTGAATTCTAAGTTCCAAAATTAAATTTACAGTTTTTTTAATTATTAACAACTCTAACTTTCAAACCTATGTGATTTCTATAAGAAACAATGTGGCTTTTGTAACATTAAGAACTTCTTTAACTCCACAACTTTTTGTCTAAGACGGAGTATCCATTCTATTGTTATAGCGGTCAAGTATTAGTGGAGTTATGCGGTTATGGAGTTATAAAAGTTACTCCCTCCATCCCAATCAATAGTTATGAAGGTATCTAAATCATTGTTAAGTAAATCAACCCGTGTGGTTAGGGGCCATTATATTTCCTCCTCATTTCAAGTTGTTTTTTTATGTTTTTAATTAAAAATAAATGCGTTCCTCCCTCTTTACCATGATAATCATGTACAAAGCAATTGTAAGCTATTAACAGAGACGGAGAGAATATATAGAGATGACAAAGGGTAATATTTAGGGAATAACAAAACTTTGTCTCATCTATCTAAATAGTGTAATACTGGACCGATTTTAGCTATCTATTTCTGTCGGAAGGCTTTCTGCAAACCATATATAATACTTTGACATTATGTAACCCGTAATTTAATCATCGGGAGCATTAGTTTATTTTTAAGAGTGCTTAATGATTCAATATTTTGTTCAGTGGTAGAGAGTGCCTTTGGTAGCTGTTATTGCGGATTGGCTTTATTCAGACCAAGGTGAAGAAGACACAACTATCGGAAAAAATTCCGAAAATCCTACAAAAAGAGAATGAAAACAAGGATCGTGGACCAAGGGTCTGAGGTTAAAAATGAACCCATGCTCGGGAATGAGGACGGATAAGAAAGGGTGGCTGCTATTCCAAGAAGGGAAGAAGGGAGTTGCAGTTCGACATGAAGAAGGGATCGGTATCATCAATCCCTCTTCGCCAGCAGCTTCAGATAGAGTTTAACTTTACTGCCTACAATTTGACCTCTAGTTAATGTACAAGGTTTGGTGACTGGCGGTGTACAGACGTTAATAATGGCGATCATGGCTGTATATTATGCATAGAATATACAGATAAAAGGTACTCCGTAGCAAATGTTTTTGTAAAGGGCATACTACATATTGTTCATTCCAACTTCTTTAGTTTTCTGTTTACACTGGTACAGAGATGTCAGATTCTCAGTCTTACTCGGAGGAGTTCGATTTAAATAATCCCTTCTAAGATGTCTGTGGTGGTGCACTTGCAACTCACTTACAAGTAAACACGAGAACTTAAATGACAAACTTAATGGCAAACTAACCTGTGAGATATCTTCTGTACTTCTCGGCAGTTCCTTAAGCTCTTGGGCTAAATAAGCTACTTAACGAACAAAACCGAATAGAACAAACATATCTCCAATGCATAATAATTTGAACAAGGAAATTTTCTTGATTTTCATGGCAAGATTTATGTCAAAATACATCACTGTCAAAATTGTACAAAAAGAAAAAAGAAAAATCAATCGTGCCACGAAGATTTCATGCTTTAGCATGTCATACCCTTAATAAACCTTTTTTGTCGGCCGCTTATGACATTAAATTTGGGGAGATGATAACGCCACAAACATTATCACCTCTCTTTTTCCACATTTTCTTAAATACTCCATTTTTCCATATGTTACCTTTCGTCTGGATCGGAGGGAGTATATAGCTTGTATTTGAGTGGCGTCAACAAAAACTATAGTGGCGTTACCACATCCCTAAATTTGGGCCACATCTACATTGAGAATGAGTCATGAAATATTAAACATTAGTGTGACCTTATCAGGCACATTTTATAAGGATATGACCAAAATCAGATAACATTGATCAATACCTAGACCGAGATTTAATACCACGCAAACACTAGCAACCTAATTTCATGGCAGAAAAGCCGATGAAGAAAAGCTAGGAGAAAACCAATTTGAGGAAAAACCTCACTGTATGTAATTGCTGCCTTTTATAGATAACAGAAGAAGAGTGGGGCATCCAATTCGAGAAATGAATAATGATTTGTGACTTCAAATAAATATGTCAATATGAAGACCATGGCTCCCAACGCTGGAGAATACCAAGTAAACTGAGATACACGTTCACCTGACTAAATAAGAAGCTTCAGCTTAGAACTGCCGATAACCATTGTTTTCACAACCGATGAGCAAAGCATAAATCGTTGGATTTTAGCATCATATGGTTTACGCATCCTGGATCAACTGAGAGACTAGATTAACCACTCCTAGCATTGGTGCATCATTCTATCACAAATAATAGACATAAGATCATTTCATGTTAAACAAATTATAAATTTTGAAGATCAAGTCAAAGGTACACAAGCCAAAAACACTTGCCAGATATACAACATCAAAGGCTTCACGATAACTCTCCAAGGATTCTTCTATCTTGTCGTTCCTGCAACATCCATATGAATTTTTTAACTTAACTTTTGTTTTTCTAATAACAAAGCATTAATGAAAACTGCAAATAAAAAACAATTATCAACTGAAGGCTGTGTTGCTCTGACTCGACTGAAAGTGCCAAACACGACACAATGTCGGAGTGTTGGATATGGTTACTTTTCGTGAAGTTTTAAATATTTTGGTCTTAAATGAAGTATCGAAGTGTCGTCTTATGTCAGGCACTTCAAGTGTCGGACACGTGACACGCGACCATAGTGAAGTGTATTTGCCAGACACTTCAAGTGTCAGACAAGTGACACGCCTCAAAATGGTGAAATGTATTGCCATCGTTAACCCCAAACAATGAATATGACCTGCAAACACTTCTAACAGGGATTGAGATCAAACTAATGCACTTTCAACAAAAAGCAGCAGCAAATAGCAGAATTTCTGAAGGACCTTAAGGAAAAATGTTCATGTTTTCACTAGAGTAAAGCTACAGCGTGAACAATGCTCCATACTTGCCTAAAACTGCATTGAGTTAAAATCGAGGGGGTATTATCATCTATGTAATGCATTATAAATTTTTACCACATCTACCAAAGGATGACACCTAATTCGAAGTTTCAGATTTAGATGACACGTGAGATACATGAAAAATTTATGGGACCAGGAGGCATAATAAAAATATTACAGCAGAGGAAATCACGCTATGCCCCTTAACTAAAAATAACAAACAAACTAACTTACAGAAATCCCACTGATATCCGTGTTCTATAATTTAGACCATCTGACATCCCTAAGTCTCCAATGTGATCTCCAAGAAGTAGAACATTGGTCCTCTTTTTCATTGAAGAATGATCAATCACCTGCTCATTTATATGACCCAAGGAATCACACAGAGGTGCTGCCATGTTAAGGGCATGCTCGTTTTTATTCAAGACATGAATAGTTTTCCCTGGATAGAACAAGCCAGGATTTAGAGAGGATATACAAAACTAGATGAAATAATGTTGATGAGGTTGACATATATCTTATAATATAACAAATGCGAATCCGTCCCAAATTTATTGGCCCCATTATAATGTAATTGTCAATCAATGTTAACTTTGACAAACGACACAACCAATTATATGTAGCGATAAAATTCAAACTTTTATCATGTTAGATTTAGCACAACAACAATTTTCATATTATCGTTGATAAAAAGTAGTAAATATTGTGAGTTGTGTACTTGTGTGATGATGCCGGTCAAAGTTGATATCTTTTGAACACCAATGTCAAATGCAAACATTATAAATGAGATGGAGGGCATATTACCTTTAAAAGCTAGAAGATTCCCACTGTCATCAAACACCATCCGATTCGAT
>JAIUZE010075115.1:0-54024 GCA_022085475.1 Heliosperma pusillum | reverse complement strand
CAAGTACACAACATTTGACGGCCGGGTCGATCAACGCATAGCGTTCGCCTCCCAACAACGTCGTCGTCTGCCCACTAACACATGCAATTAAGCAGTAGGATACCTCCCCGTTCCGACATTCCAGCCTTACGAACGTGGAGGTAGCCAAGGGAATGAGAGCACAAAGTACAAGACAAAATAGTGCTCAAACCGTAACATTTGTCAAAACCGACTCAAAGTGGGACATATAAAAAACCGTCACAAAACATGAGAATAGGGAATTATATAAACTTAACTATGATCAAAATGAATAAATACATGATACATAAGCATTAGAACAAGTTTATGAAGCATAATGAATAAAAACATAGATCACCTCTCCAAAACAACGTTGTTTGGATACCAACGAAAACAAGGGTCCACTTCAAACGGTCATAACTAGAGTTATAGACATGCAAATGCAGAAATTCCAAATGGAAGGGAGAATATTATCCTCTTACGGTTCCAACGGGATGTCACAAGCCCAAAACAAGCAAGTAACGAAGGAGATATGATCATTTTACGAAAAAGGGTCAGTGCAGGAAAACTGCAGTCGGCCGCGCGTAACGCAGCCAGCGCCACCACGACGCAGCCTGCGTCCTACGATGCAGCCTGCGTCCCACGACGCAGCCAGCGTCCTACACGGGATTCAGGCACAATCAAATCCCAACAAGTTATCAACCAAAAATCCTCATTTATCATCACAAACCATCAATTCTCATATCAATTAACAACTAACAACAACCAACAACAACAACACAGGTCCTAAGCATACTAACCATAATCTAAATACGATTACTAGCCTAGAAAACACATAAAACACGTAAATGATATCGAGTAACCCTTCACCGTTACCTTTTCGCGTCTTTAAACGGTTTCTAAACCTTCCTAGTCTCCACATACATACAATTAGATAATAAAAGATGAATATCATTCACCTTGAGAAAGACGGATAATTTAAAAAGCGAGAAAGACGGTAATTTTATTACCAATACGGATAGAGGAAGCTAAGAGGGGAAGAATAAGACGAACTTACGTGAATTTGAGCAAGAAACGAATGAGTTATAACGAATCTAAGCTTGGATCAAAAATGGAGGCAAGGTTTTGGTTTTTTTAAGGAAGAAGAAATGTTGAGTTGTGAGGAATGAATTAGGTTAGGGTTTGAGGGAGTATATGGAGTATGAGTGGAAAAGTCAAGAAAAAATCAAAGTCGCCTTAAGACGGGATTCACATGGAATCTCGCGGAAATTCCAAATACGAACTCGGAAATTCTAAATTCGACTCGGAACATTAAATTCCAAATTAAAACTAAATTTCACTGAAAAGTATCCGTAAAATATTTTCACTATAAAAATAGGAGACATTTGCGGGTGTTACAGCTGGTGTTCTTGTGGCCGATATGTTTGCCGCTCCCCCTTCTTGTCCATCGTTTGATGATGATGCGGTTCCGGTCGTGACTTTTCTTAATCTAGTAGTCGGTCTTTTTTGGATTTTTTTTGTTGTGTTAAAAGGGTTCGAAGAAGAGACGGTCGTAGTTGCTCTTGGGGATCCAAATGGTGGCATACCACCCGAAGTGTAAACAATGACATTATGTTATGTTAGTTGTAGAAGTGTTTAAGTGTAATTATTGACCACTTGTTAAAGGATGGAGTATTTTAATTTTAATTTGGAGGCTGTGCACTAATTTGAACGAAACAGACAACTTGTTTACTTGTATTTGGCTTAGTGTTGCTTTTACGGTGTATTTGTTGCATTTTGTGATGTTGGGAAGCCACATGAAATCTTTGATGTTGTCCATGTGTAAATGCTTCTTATTGGTTAGTGAGTTGCTTTTCTCTTGCTGTTTTTGTTACATTCTGGTGATGTTTGCTATTGGTACTATCTACTTGCTATCATCAAACTCATTGTGTTGCTCATGTGAGCAACTTATCCGATTGAAATATTTTGGATTGCTAACTGATTCAACACCCAATATGAATAATTTTAATAGTACCCAAAATCCAATTTAATCCGAACCAAACCGAAGTAAAAATTGAAATAAATTCAATATTGCCGAACGACTTAAATACATTTTAACCCACATGAACAGATTGATCAGAATTAATAATGGATATTTTCTCATAACAACACGGTCATTTTAGACGTCGTTCTTATTGATTTTTTAAAATTTATCAATGTAACTTTCGGTTATTACATTCCACTTGTAAATATAGGGAACATTAGACCGACTTTTTGACCCCATGTCTCCAACTTGAAGTCATCTAAAGTGATATTGACCCAACCTGAACCGTAACTAACTTAAAATAATATAAATTGACTTAAGTGGCTAACAAAAATTAACCCGATTAAAACCAAAATTAAGGTCTATCCGCTCAAAGTCAAACCAATTTAACCCGATTTGAAATTGAATCAATTGACCCAATTGTTAGGTCTAGTTTGAGAACTTAAGATGTCGTTTATAAGATCATTTGGTTATGAGTTACGACTTAGGACAGATGCTGAGTATGTCATCCGACCATTATGAATAGTCGCAAAGCTATTCATTTGATGTCAGTTATAAGAAAATTTGGGACATTAGTCGAATTATTTGAAGTAAGAGACGTCAAAACTTGTGCAATTCAGTCCAGACTCTTGAAATCCAATTTCTTTGTCAAAATACAAGATGGGCCTTCAATTGTACAACCCGAAATGAACAAGTACATTCGGGTGGGTCTGAATCCAACTACCTTGTAAAAATGGGGTAACCGTATAACCTTGTGCTTCCTGCCTACTGATACTTTTCTTATAACCCAGCCATTTGACCCGCTTTGAGACATCGGATCCCGGACCATGGTTATTATACTCAGCGTAATACAACGTCTTAAGGGCAAATAGCCCTTGCCATGGCATCCACCCTGCAGGATCAACCAAATCTTCGATAGACGATTCCATGACAATTGTTCTTGAGTACTCTTTCCATGGTCGTCCCAAATACGTTTTGAACTTCTTTTGAACGGGTTCAAGGGTCTTATCGGGTTGAATCCGACAATTATGGAGTACAAACCCTGTGTTTTCATGACGATCAGCTCGGCCTTGAGCAGTTACGATGTTTTGTTGGTTATCCATGGGTTTTCGAACAACAATCAGACAGTTTTGGAAAATGGCAGCTGCGTCACCAAAGATAAAGTCGATTGTGCCAGTGATGTAACAACTTCTGTAGAATTGTCTGTGTGTTTGGGCATAGAGTGTGTCTTGGTATGCTTCCATTCGACAGTTGAGGAAGATTGAGCGATCTGCTTGTACGCGTAAAGCGACTGCTTGGTGCTTCTGTGGGCCTGCTGTGTTCCTAAATCCCATTCCTATGCCAACGAATCCTTCTCCCATAACAGCTGAAAATGAATTTCAAAATGATTTAGTAATCTGATTCCATGTTAAAGGAACCAGATGAACTGTATGCATTTCGCAATAGAGTTTTCATTGACTGGTGATTCAGAAGATAAATCATTATGACAATGAGAAAAGTGGACTAATAATGATCAGGAAAAATGGCGCCAAACATAACATACCGAAAGTGGCAGTTTCGAAGGTACGTACTCCGTCGACAAAATTTTTGTCTCCGGTAACAACACTCTTCTGGGATCCATCTCCATACATGGTTATATTTACCATCTTTTTGGTCACTGTTACGTACTCCTTGTATATTCCCGCTTTAACGTGGATGAAGATTCTGCAAATAAACAATCGTATTCGTTCTCAATTATAACAACATCGTCAATCTTAATGCTGTCTACAAGGGCCTCGATATGGCAGGGTAAGAGGTTACATATACGTAATTAAGCTCGACAATGTAAAGATAGCTAATTAGTGTACCTTTCTCTGTTGTTCTCCGGCAAAGTCTTCAAACACTCATTGATACTAGTAAAGTTACCGCTCCCATCTTTGGCCACCGTTATATTTGCGACCAAGTTCTGAACTGCCCTACTAGTCGCAAGCTTCCTCTCCTCACGGCCAACCCACTGGGGGAACCCATCCCTGTGAAGCTTCTGTGGCTCACTCAATGAGGGGGTGTAATGTAGGAGATGACGGGTGGCAGGCTTAGCACCACCAGCAGCAGCTGCTGCCGCAGCAGCAGCGAACTTCTGAAGGAACGTTGAAATCTGTGAAACGAGAGCAAGGGAGTTGCTCACATACTCCTTGGTAGAATTCAAAGCAGTTTTCATCTTTGTTTTGGACTCGCCTTCGGGAAAAGCATCAATGCAAGTTTCTTGGTAGGAATAAACGGCACTTAACCATGTTTTGAGGTCTGGAATCTTAGACTTGAAGTCTTTCACTTCTTGCCCCGTATGCAAAAGTGCCTCTCCCAACTCTTCTACTGAATCCTAAGGTCAAGTAAATTCGTTATCAAAATGCATAGTTAATTTACACGACATTTATACTTTCTTAATTACAATAATGGCGGAATCAAATTTCAAAATCTACCTAGAGCGACACCAAAACCCTTCAAGTTTTCAATATTTTCGATAATAATCTCAGTTTTTTTATTTTATTTTTTGTCGTGCTCACGGTTTCTCCTTGGCTCATCTTCCTTTGACCTTGCATAACTCATTTTCATATCAATGAGATTCGTATTTTTCTTTTAATTGTTTTTTATTTGTTTGTTAAAGTAGCTCCATTTAGCAAGCCAAAATGAGGCACATTTGAGGCTAAAGCGTTTGAAGGGAAATTTTGAAGCACAATTTTACATTACCTTGTAAAGCTTCTTACAAACATCAAAAGCCGCTTTCTCGTCAGGCTTGTCAAACTTAAACTTTTGGGTCTTGCTAATAGCCTTAACAACCTCTTCCGAGGCTGCAGAAATTGCGGCCTTGATGATCGCTTTAGGAGCAATTGTAGGGGCAGAGGAATTGGTGCGTACTACTTTAGTTAATGTTTCCTCGCATTTTGTCTTATAATCCGTAGGTTCACATAACATCTCGACTATCTTGCTCGATATTTTTGCTGCATCTCCTCCTCCTCCTCCTCCGCCTCCTCCTCCCCCATCCTGAGCGGGCGAGGCAGGGGTGGACGAAGAAGTACCGCTTCCTTTACTTTTGCTTGTACGTAAATACGCAAAAACTCCACCAACAATCGCCGCAATGAAAATAATGATAAAAAGTAAAAGTAGTAGGATCTTTTTCCTAAACTCTTGCGCTCTTTCTTCTCTTCTACGCTTTGATAATTGGCCAAATTGCTCGAAAGCCATGCCTTGAAAAGGCGATGGTATAGACGAAGAAGGCGGGAAGTGTCAAGAATGCACAGACGACAATGACGGATTAGTTATAAGGGAGGGAGGAGAGAGCCAAGAGGATTTTCGCCACTCCGTGCTTAGTTGTTTTTGCCCCTCTGCTTTCGTCTCCTCCCGCCTTCGTTTCTTGTTTTGTTAAATTCAATTAGACTTATTTTTAGTATCTAATTTCTTTTGCTTAATTTTTGTTCTCCTCTCCAATTAGTTGCAGGAAAAGAAAATGTATAGGTTTGATTGGATTAGAGAAGTTTTAGGTTAATTACACAATGTTTTCACAAAAGTTAGTTATTATTGGCAAATTTTGTTTTAAAAGTTTGTTAAAATATTGATGGGATAAAATGGGTGATAACAAGACGAATTTACCGCATATTCATCCAATATTTGTCACTACTTACTATGATGCTCTTAGCAATAAAAATGCTTTTTAAGTATTTTTTTATCGTACATTATGTGAAGAATATAAGCTAGCAGAATTGAATTAATGCTAATCAGTTGTAAAGAAAAAAAGTATTTTTATCGTTTTCTATATACATAATTCCATATGTATGACGTATGTGGTCTTAGCTTAGATATTAGAGGTGATCGTTTGCGGGCTTGGACGAACATGGGACGGGCTTATCTTTGAAAAAATGTCCAGCGGGCCTAATATGCCTTGTCCAAGCCCGCTTAAGCGGGGTTACTAGGGTTGTCCATGTCCGCCTAGTTTTAACTAGCGGTCTTGTCCGTGGGCTTGCGGACTTGAATGTAAAATATATTAAACTAATTTTTTAATCAAATTAAGGCTAAAGTAGACGTAACATATATTCCGAATTAACTAAAACATCGTAAACTCAACTTAACATATACAAATTCTATAATTAAACATGATTATTTTGAAGTTGCAAGTCTCCAAAAAAAGTAACGATATAAAAAAAATTACTACTACTTACTTTATCACTAATACAAGTTTTATTTCATTTACTCTTGTTGTATACTAGATTTCATCCCCGTGCGATGCACGGGTCTACGTTAATGTCATTTTCGTAATTTTCCTATAACAGTTAACTTATAAAAATAAACTTTTGAAGTTTTAAGACTATAATAAAATATACTCCGTAATTTTTTAAAAAATAATATTGTTATATTCATTCAACTTCTATTTTAAACATATGTTACCAACCTTGTCGGGACTCATGTTATATTTGATTTATAATATGACTCAAAAAATGATCCAAAGTAACTAAGAATTAAGTTCTCTAAGACAATGTTTAAGAAACTCAAAAGATTTTGGGTTGATCACCTCACCTTATATATGCTAATTGTTCGATATGGGGCAATTCTACTATTTACAGTTATTAGTATATTCGCCACACATACATTATTTTTCAATGTGAGATATATAACATACTAAGAATTACACAAAGTATATGCAAATAATATGATATTTTATACTGTAATGATAGCATATTTTTTACCACGAATCTAATTATGCTATTTTCATAATTAATACAAAATTTTAAGAGCTCTCTAAAACAATACTCTCTCCGTCTTAATCATTTGTTTGCCTTTGATTATTAAAATACTCTTAAAAAAAGGAAAACAAATGACCGGGACGAAGGGAGTATTTGAGAGATTTAAACGACTTTGGGTCCATCTCTAAGTTTCAAGGACGACTCTTATTTATAATCGCGTGATCATCCCAGCTTATGATATTTTTCCGATGTAGGATAATTCTTCTATTTATACATAATATATATTCACCACACTTACATTACTTTTCAATGTGAGACAAATAACATACTTAGTAGTTACCATTAAAATTATTATATATGATACTTTCCTAAATAAATTTTGATGATGTAAATTTCATTAAGGTGGAGATAATAATACAAACTTTTAAGATCTCTATAAGATTATACTTGAGAGATTCAAAAGATTTTGGGTGAATATCTAAGTTGAAAGATACTCATTTTCCCAATATTTTTCTGTGAAATGAAGGTAAAAAAATTTTATATAAAAATTATAAACATCACTTGAATATAATATAGGAAATGTATATTGATAAATAAAATATTTTTCACTTTATTTTTTAATGATATTTTCCTAAATTAATTTTTGATGATGTAAGTTTCACTAATGTGCATAAAACTTTTTAAGAGATCTCTAAGACAATATTTAAGAGACTTAAAAGATTTTGGGTTGATATTTAAGTTCCAAGGATGAATCTTATTTATAATTATAGGATCACCCCAGCTTATGATAATTTTTTGATGTGGGACAATATAATATTTATACATAATATATTTATCACACTTGTATTATATTTCAATGTGGGACAAATAACTTATTAAGTAGTACACCATCAAAATTATTACTTATATAATACTTTCCTAAAGTTTCTAAATTAAGTTTGATGATGTAAATTTCACTATTGTGGACTTAATAATACAAAATTTTAAAGGTTCATTAAACTAATACTTAAGAGACTATAAAAACTCCTATTTATAATCATACTTAGTATATATATTTTCCACAAATACATTATTTTTCAATGTGGTACTAATAACACATTAAGTATTTTATTATCAAAATTATTATTTATTATAATTTTCTAAATTGTGGGTTTATACCTAAGTTCAAGGATGACTCATATTTATAATCATTGGATCACCCTATGTTATAATAATTTTTCAATGTGGGACAATTTAAAATTTATAAGTAATATATTCACCCCACATACATTATTCTTCAATGTAGAACTAATAACAAACTAAGAAGTACACCATCTTTTTTCATATAATATTTATTTATTAACTGTTACTAAACTGTTATATTAATATTAGAATAAAAAAAAATATTTTAAATGTCATTTTTAAATTTTTAAAGTCATTTATTAACATAACAATATAAAAAATTAGTTTAAAATCCCGTGCGATGATCATATTTATGTTCACTCCACCTTATGATAATTTTTTAATGTGGGACAAATTTTAATATTTATACGTAGTATATATCACGAGTCATCATACCTACATTGTTTTTTTCAATGTGGGACAAATAACACATTAAATTATTTACCATCAAAATTATTATTTATGATACTTTTCTAAATTAATTTTTAATGATGTAAATTTCACTACAGTGAAAGTTATATTACAAATTTTAAGAGTTTTGTAAGACAATATGTAAGAGGCTCAAAAAATTTTGGGTTGAAACTTTAGTTCCAAATATGATTCCTATTTGTAATCATAAGATCACCCACCTTATGATAATTTTCTGACGTGAGACAATTCTACTATTTATAGGACAAATAATATACTAAATATTACACCAAGTATGTGCAAATAATTTGAGTTTCTATACTTTTCAGGGTTTTTTTTCACCGCGAATCTAATTATATTATCTTCATATTTTTTTTACAATACTTACATTTGTTTAATAATACCTTTTAAAATTTTAATTGTGAAGATAATAATATACAATCTTTTAAGAAATCTCTAAGACAATACTTAAGAGACTTAAAAGATTTTAGTTTGTTATATAAGGTCCAAGAATGATTCCTATATTTAATCATAGGATCACCCACCTTATGTTAATTTTATGATGTGGGACAATTTTACTATTTATACATAGTATATTCATCAGATCTACAAACTTTTAAGAGATCTCTAAGACAATATTTAAGAGATACAAAATTTTTGGGTTGATACATAATGTTTAAGGATGACTCATATTTATAATCATATGATTACTCACTTTATTATTTTTTCGATGTGGACAATTCTACTATTTATATGTAACATTTTTATCACATCTACATTATTTTCCAATGTGGGACAATTAATAGTTATGAATTTAATTTTTATTTATAGAGTTTCTAAAAAGTTGAAAAGTTGATAATATTATTAGGAAAGTAATTAATTTAAAAAATATAATCAAAATCTTATAGTTCAACCATAACTTGGAAAGTATATGTATGAATTTAATGTTGAAAAGTTGATAATATTATTAGGAAAATAATTAATTTAAAAAATATAATCAAAATCTAAGAGTTCAACCATAACTTGGAAAATATATGTATGAATTTAATTTTTATTTTAAGAGTTCCTATAAAGGTGGAGCCACTCACGTACCTCGAAAAAAGCCTCTTTTATATATATACTAGATTTGATGTCCGTGCGATGCACGAGCTACTTGTAATATTCTATCTCTTGAACCACCGTGGAACGTCAAGATACACAATAAGTACTAAAAATGTCAACTTCCGTCTACAAAGAAGCTCGATGCGGAATTCCAATTATTTACATTTTGTATTTTTTTATGAGGAGTAATTTTAATTAACGTTAGTGTTAAATTTTGAGGTAGGTTAAGTAAACTCAATAGTGATTTGCATTTAAGTTATTTTGGTTCTCCAAGTTGTTTTACTACCCTTGAATTTATTTGCTTTTATTGATTGTATGAGATTTCTTTATCACATTTGTTTTATATATGCCCTCATCTTCTTTATTTTAGAAGTTAGTTTAAATATTCAAATTTAAATTTATCTAATTCGATGTTCTCTTGTTTGAACTTTGAAGTCATATAAATTCCTTTTTTACTTACCTAGATAATATTAAACTTTTGGTTGAAATTAAATTAGGTGATCACGACATTAGACCAAGCTACGTTTTACACCGTCTCACATGTAAATATCTTTCTTCAAAGACCTTTCTTTTTGGAATCACACAAATTAACTCTTTCTTTTTTCTTCTCTTTTTCCTAGATGCATATTTAAATACCCAATTTTCTTTGACTAAGATTATCGTTAAAAGTATGAAACTTTAAAAAATATAAATATGGATTTCTTGAGGAAAAAATCTTCCATAATTTTTTTTTACACGAAAAAGTCGCATATACAGAGGAAAAAAGACGGTTAAAGTACCGCTTCGAAAACCACTCAAAAGACAATGTTACCATTAATTTGAATGGGAGAGAGTATATAGTGCATTGACTATTGACTTCTGAAGTTCGATTGGTATAATTAAATTTACCTCCAAGGACTACTAATGGTTTGATACGCCCTCCTTTAAAATGCTATGGCTGAGTAGATAGTACTGGGTAGTATATTACGCAATTTCTTATTTCAGACGGACCATTTCCGTCAGAAAAATAAGACGGAATTATATTTCCACTTTTTGATAAAATGTAACCACAACTTATATCAACTTGTTTTCAATAGTGATTACATTTAACTGTAAAGTGGTTACAAAATCCTGATACGAAAATTACTCAAAGGGGTAAGATTCGTTAACTTGCAGCCGAAACAGACTATGTAACAGTGTTAAGAACTGTGATATGGAAACACACGGATGTAACAGTCTGGATGACTGTTCCAACGAACAAAAACACACGAACACACAAGAACACGAATAAAGGATGTTTGCTCAATCTAGACCTATAGATTGAACAATGGTGATTGATACTCAAGACCTATTAAATATCAATCGAATTAAAGTTTGAAAACGCGTCAAACTATAACCAGGTTTGGATCGAAAACGCGTCGAACCGAATAACACAATTGCAACAGCAAAAGTAGGGTTTTTCTTATTATCTTTGAATTCATTAAAACTGAATACAAGACCCTCTATTTATACTAGCTATTAACCTACCTAACTGCCTTATTTTAATCTAACTAGAATTAGGAAATAAACTAGAGTCCTAAATAAACAAGGAAATAAAATATTACTATTACAATTAAGAAAACTAATAATACCGGTTTTAGGAAACCCTTTATTCAGCCTAATAATAATAATATTATCTTATTTGATTCCTACTCCGAGTTGAGTTAGGAAATAAGCGAGTCTTGTTGAACTTTGTAACAGTCCCTACGACTGTTGCTTCGGTCAACACTAACCATCTCATCATTTTTGGATCATCCCCTCCCCCTTTGAAGAGAATTGACCTCAATTCTTTGTAACATCATTCCACCTGGATCAAAAACGAACAACACAAACAAGAAAGCGATTAAGATGTCGTTTCCAAACATCCATCTTGAAAACATACTCACGCCATCTTCATCTCCTATCTTCTTATTGTTCTTTACTCTTAACTTCAGAATGTCCTCGTGCCATATCATCTTGTGCCTTCCTCCCCTCCACCCTCCGTGCACATGTATAGAAACATTGTGACGTTTCATGTTGTCAACTAAGCACATCGAGCCAGTAGATGCTTTTACGGTTGCAGCATCTTTTTGTACCTGAAAATCAACCAAATAATAATCTCGACGCATCTGAAACGTGTTAGCACCGAATATATTCTTGGCGGACTCAACAAATAATCTGAACCCATAGCTAAAATCGAATGAATAACACGGTTCTTGGATGTATGTATCAAACAGTTCCTCATCTCCATGTTTATCAAACAAAGGTGGGCGATTGAAATCCACATAAGGGCTGATGTCGAATGGCCCAAACACCTCCTTCGTTTTCTCTTCTTCAAACTCGTCCTCTATTGCTAGCACAGTTAAACTTGGATTTCTCTTACAACCAGAATGCATAGCTCGGGCCGCTTGTGAAGACATGGGCTTTAGAACGGCCTTCTTACCATTAGAATACAACGCATACTCATTACTCCGCCCCATATGTGTCACATCTCGATCATATTGCCAAGGACGTCCCAAAAGAATGTGACAAGCGTCCATAGGAACTACATCGCATAAGACTTCATCTTCATAGGAGCCCATTGCAAAGCATACACGAACCTGCCTTGAAACTTGCACTTTCTTACCATCATCTAACCAATGTAAATTATACGGCTTTGGATGAACCGTGGTTGGTAAAGCTAATTTCGATACCATCTCACTAGAGGCTGCGTTTGTACAACTCCCACCATCAATGATCACACTACACCATCGGTCATTCACTTGGCACTTGGTTTGAAACAATTGGTCACGTTGCTCCATGTCAATCGGTACTGATTTGGCTTGTAATGAACGAATAACCAAGGTTGTATCATATATAGGAGCTTCATAAATTATGGTCTGCTCTTTCTCGTCTTCGGTCTCATTGAGGTTAAACAAACCTCCGAATGTTTCGTCTACCTCTTCAAGCAAGTCATCACGAACAGCCACCGCTTCCCTCAACGTGATATTTCTTTTATTTGGACATGCATTCTGATAATGCCCAAATCCCTGACACTTAAAGCACCGAACCTTCATGACACTTTTTTCTTTAGAATTTACACCGGGTTTAGAAGAACTAGGAGTTGCAATGTTTGTGCTTACGGGTTTAACGAACAAATCTGAAGACCCATTCGATTCACCAGTCCTTAAGGCCTCGGATTTTCCCCAATAACTAGGTTTGCTTACCTCATTCGAACCATATCTAGCCCTGCTTTGAGCTTCAACTTTCAAACATAGATTACATAAAGTATCAAAATCTGAATATAGCTGTAACTCCACGGCATTAGCTATGTTTCGTTTTAAACCTCTCAAGAATCTAGCCATCTTTTGCTCCTCATTCTCTTCTAATTCCCCCATTAAAGCTAACTTCTCAAACTCATCAATGTACTCACTAACATTCATTCTACCTTGCATTAAGTCTGAAATCTTACGATACAAGGTGAGCTTATATGTTGATGGTACATACCGTTTCCTTAGCTTTCTCTTCAAGGCTTCCCAAGAGGAGATCTTCTCTATTCCAGCCCTAGCTCTTTGTGACTTCAAGTTTTCAAACCATAGGGATGCTCCTTTACTTAACCTCAGAATTGCATACTTACAGCGCTTGTTATCATCAAGATCCTTGAAATCAAACATTCGATCAATCTTTCGTTCCCAATCCAAATAGTCTTCGGGATCGGTTCCACCAACAAATTCTGGCAACTCTGTGAATTTGAATTCGTCAACTGGCCTTTGCTTAGGACCGGATCGTAGTCCTGTCGGTCAGTCGAGTACGTAGATAATCGCGTACTTCAGCGAGTAACGCCTCATCATCAAATTCCGTCATTGAATCAAAAGTTGTAATAGGACCGTCTCGATTTATGGAAATCAAGAGCCGAAGCTCTGATACCACTTATGATACGAAAATTACTCAAAGGGGTAAGATTCGTTAACTTGCAGCGGAAACAGACTATGTAACAGTGTTAAGAACTGTGATATGGAAACATACGGATGTAACAGTCTGGATGACTGTTCCAACGAACAGAAACACACGAACACACAAGAACACGAATAAAGGATGTTTGCTCAATCTAGACCTATAGATTGAACAATGGTGATTGATACTCAAGACCTATTAAATATCAATCGAATTAAAATTTGAAAACGCGTCAAACTATAACCAGGTTTGGATCGAAAACGCGTCGAACCGAATAACACAATTGCAACAGCAAAAGTAGGGTTTTTCTTATTATCTTTGAATTCATTAAAACTGAATACAAGACCCTCTATTTATACTAGCTATTAACCTACCTAACTGCCTTATTTTAATCTAACTAGAATTAGGAAATAAACTAGAGTCCTAAATAAACAAGGAAATAAAATATTACTATTACAATTAAGAAAAATACCGGTTTTAGGAAACCCTTTATTCAGCCTAATAATAATAATATTATCTTATTCAATTCCTACTCCGAGTTGAGTTAGGAAATAAGCGAGTCTTGTTGAACTTTGTAACAGTCCCTACGACTGTTGCTTCGGTCAACATTAACCATCTCATCATTTTTGGATCAAATCTCGTCTTATTGCTTCAGACTAAAATAATCCGTCTGAAGCAAGACCAGCTGAGTATATTATTATCTTGTATATATTCAACATCTCACTTATATTTAGTTATAGAATTTGTGAGAATATTATAATTAGAAAAAATAAAATTTCATACTCAATATTATGTGTCAGTACTCAGTAGCACCCGGGGATAAGTAAAAATTCCTTAAGTATATGATTACCAATTTCCAAAAATATCAGAAATATATACTAACAAAAGACTAACTACTAATTAGACACGAATTGTAGTCCTGTTGTAAAAGTTTGGATGATGCGAACTTCCAAAGCAGTAGTATACTCTCATACGACATCCAAATGCTAGTCATTCCATAATATACGACATCCAAATGCTACTCATTCCTCCTTGTGTGTGTTCTATGACCAAGTCGGGTGTTATAATAACATGAATAGGAATTCCGAATTCGAGATGTTTTATGACCAACCTTAACACGAAATCGTAGTAGAAAATTTAGAGATGTTTTTGATGACCTTGGTTAATAAACTTGCTTTGATTTGCTCTTCATTAAAAAAACGACACAATGACACGTAAAACTCTTTGATTATGTCTTTATGGTGTAAAAGATGAAATCAAATAACCACCAAATAACGAAACAGAAGTATCGTTATATAACTGAATACAAAATTTTCCTATTAGCGATCATCCTAGGCCAAGCAATAGCAGAGAGGTAATCCAGTAGATATATGTTGTGCTTGATCGATACCCAAATTTTGTAACTAATCCGCACAACTATTGGTTTTTCTATAAACATGAACCAATTTCACCTTCCATGAAGTATCTTTGATTCTCAAAACACAAGCCCTTACAATGTGAGAATATGTCAATCCACCATCAGCACCACCTGAGACTTATCAAGTTATGGCTTGCGAGTCCGTCTGGATAATAAGTTTGCTTATATTCATCTCTTTTGCCTAAATTAAACCTCGTTTGAGAGACAAAAGATCGGCTACTAAAATAATATTCTGTGTGCTGCATAATCTAAAAAATTATACCTCTCAGTTTTAATTACTTCTTTGCCTTTGATTGAAATCCAACCTTCATATGTGATTCATATGTCCTACAAATATCATGCCAGGTTAATTAGAATCATTTGAAAACATCAAAAATAATAATAACCATAGGCTATAATAAAGGGAGCAAACCACAATTAAAAGTACGTAAGAAAATAGCAATAACAAAAATTCATCATAAGAATAGAAAGCATCAGTAATAATGAAATAATGAAATATGAGAAATTTAGGCGCATGGTGAGAGTATATATAGCAACTCTCAAGATAGAATTTCATTAATTGGTAACTTGAAGGTTAAAAAACTCTACCTCAAGTATTATTCTAATGTAACAAATAAAATAATTGACCAAGTTGTTTTTCATTAATTAGCTAGTTAACTGTGTTTTATGCAATTGTAATTGTAATTATCAAGAATATAATATAAGTCAACACCACAATTAAGGGAATGATTATCCTATAATCATATCCCTTCAATCACTTGATAAGTGATATTCGATTTCTATACGATTTATGCACTTTGTTAAGTGATTAACGAGCTAATATTGCTATTCTAGTTGTTTTGCGTGTTTTGACTCGTTTTATAGGAAATGAAGCGGTTTTGCTATATTTTCCTACTTTAAGGAGCAAAGACACTAGGATACGAGTTTTCAAGGAATTGATGATAGCCAGTTCACGATTTGATTACGATTCCGCTACATCCTTCCTCGAATGAACTCAATTTGGATTTTGGCTTTGAACTTTAAAAGGAAATATCAACCCAAGTCAAGAGAAGATCAGCCCAAGCCCAATTCCGTATTGCATTGACCAGGACCAAGGCATAGGATTCCGTGCCTAAGATGAAAAGACGGAGAATCCATCTTACACAAAAACCCGATCGGATTACCAAATACCCGATCGGGTATTTCTGCAAGTGGACGTTACTTGGCTCTTCTTCAACCAAGCTTAAATGTGTGCATTAATGCTTTGACTAGGGTATGAATTTGGACGAGGGATCAGCAGCCATGCAGCCTTATAAAAGCCAATGATCATCACAACAATGAGAACAACTTCATATACATTATCATATTATCTTTAGCATACTTTTATCATCCACTTTACATACTTTTACATATAATTTAGAGCATAATAATTTAGTAGTTTATTTCTTCCTTACAAGTTTTAGATTATAGTTTTCTTAGTATTTCTCTAGTGTTTTCATAGCTTTTGTTATTGGGTTGGACAATTGTTCTTTACTTTATTTCTTACATAATCGTATTCCAATTACGGTAATTCTCTATCCTTTATTTACTTATGCAATTTTAATCATCATGAACTATAATCTCACCAGTATCATTCTCATATTATTGTTGTGGTTAAGAAACCAATGTAAAAGCAATCTAGTTGAAACTAAAATATCGACTATTATGCCATCTTATAATTTACCTAATCATATAATCCTAAAAATTGTCATTAGAATCATTATTAATATAATCACCATAATCACTTTATTATTTATATTTCATAGTCTAATTTCATACATCTTTTTCTTATTAATTTACTTAATCACATAAATTAGATTAATTCTAATATTGTAAAATTATCATCGTGTAAATAAAATAAATAGAGTTGTAATATTTGGAATGATTTACAAGTTAAATGAATTAAAAGAAGAGTAGATACCAATTGAACCATCTAGTTGTTTCTTCCTTTGGTCATGCCAAATTCAATAACTATGTTTAATGGCCATAAACAATTGTTTGTATTAGTCAATTTCTATCTTTATAACGAGAGTTGGGATGAGAATTAGGACTACCAATAGGGGTTTAGTGACCTAACCATGCTGAAAGGACGTTAGGACCCACTAAAAGGTCGGTACGAATCCGAAAGGAATATACCGCTACAAGGCCTAGACAATCATAGTAATTATAATGTTGGTATCAATGAAACTTTTAATTAGTTTTACATGTATTTCTCTTTCACTATATCAATTTGATTAGATAGTTTATCTTACCGTATTAGATAGTTTATTTTGTTATTATCTAGCTAGTTTACTTTATCGTTTTTCTATTCTCGTTCTTAGATAGTTTACTTTATTATTATTGTCTAGTTTACTAGTTTAGTTAGTTAGGCTTTCAATATTGTCATTTAAATATCGTCTTTAGTTAGAATTTAGTTGTTGTTATTCGGATCAGAGGGTTTCTCCGATCGGGTATGTGACAACCCGATCGGGTAAGTCTTCTGTTCTGAGTTTTTCATTTGCAATTTACATATTGTCATTTACATATCGTCATTTATATACTTGTCATTTTATTTTATATTAATTGTTTAGATAACCACCTCAAATGACTCGAACTTAAATGAAAATCAATCCATAACAATTTATAGTTAACACGTACTCCCTGAGGATCGACACCCTACTTCCCTAATTACATTCCTTATGTTGTTAGCCTAAGTGCGGGTAATTATTTTTGTATCGGGACCGCGACATAACCGATCATCACTCCTATAATCAAGCACAAATATTGTAATTTAGGAAGCTTTGTTATATGTTCACACATGTATTTTCATATATAAATTGTAACAGTATAACTGTATATTTTATCTATCAATAATATTAATCCTTTACATGGTATCGAGCTAAACGATCCTCACGATCATCAAAAATTTTCCGTTCTTCCATCAACGTTACTCACATCAATTTGCTCGACCCGGCTACCGTTCTCGATGGCCAACCCACTTCAACTAGCAAACCCCGCAGAACCCACCCAACCACTCACCATTGTCTCCTTTGCAAATTGCATCCAACTTAAGGACTCCATTACATTCCGTCAATGGAGGTTTCAAATCCGAGCCATAATGAATGGCCTTGCTCTCTTCTCGTTCCTTGATGGTTCGGCTGCCATACCCCCCCAAAACTACCACCACTGCACCTACCTCACCTGCCACCACACCCGTTACCCACACCAACCCCGCATATACGACATGGTACCGCCAAGACCAATTAATTCTTGGTGCACTTGCTGGTACCCTTGCCCCCACAAATTGCCGCCCTCATTGCAAATGACCCGACATCACACGATGCTTGGTCTACCCTCTCCAGAACATTCGCAAATTCATCTCGAGGCCACTGTCTTCAGATTAAGGACCGTCTTGACAACATCTCACACACCGACAACATCACTATCACAGACTACATGACTGCCATTAAGTCGTGTACTGATGATCTAGCCCAATTAGAACATCCAATGGATGTTGACGATATTACCTCAAAAATTCTCAACGGCCTTAACTATAACAAATACCGTCCTGTCATCGAGGCCATTCGTGCCCGTGATACACCGATATCCTTTGAAGCATTACATGAAAAACTCATTCAACACGAGCTACGTCTCAAAAACGAACCCATGTCCTCTGTTTTCAACCCGTCTGCCAATGCTGCAAATTATCGCAACAATAATCGCAATAACTACCATCACCGTGTCAACACATATTCACCCAAACCTACTACTGGAACCACCACGCAATCCACCTATCCAAAACCCTTCAAAGGCCGCTGCCAATATTGTGATACAGTGGGACATGTCGCCTCAAACTGTTCTGATCTCCAAAACAAATACCCCGCCTTTGTGTTCCCAACCCGCAAACCTCGAGGACCTTCACCACAGGCACATACCGCCACTCAATCTAATCCGCATCAACCCCGTTCATGGACTGTCGATAGTGGTGCCTCACATCATATCACTGACGACCTTAGTGGCCTCTGCCTTCGTCAGCCCTATGACGGTCCGGATGACCTTGTCATTGGGGATGGTTCTGCCCTCCAAATAACACACTCTGGTTCTTTCTCTATCCCCTCTTCTCACGCCCCTATTTTATTTACAAACGTTCTTGTTGTTCCCTCTATTTCACGAAAATTGCTATCCATTTCTCAATTTTGTAATGATAATCATGCTTATGCTATTTTCTCATCATCGTCTTTTTGTGTTAAGGACATTCAGACGGAAGCGGTCCTTCTTCAGGGCCCGCTTATTGATGGCTCATACATCTGGACATCGCCTCTCCCACAAGCCCATATTGTCATTGCTCCAAGTTCAACTTCGTGGCATCACCGATTAGGTCACCCATCCCCCAAAATTTTAAAGCTTATTAGTTCACAATTACAATTACGTATTTCTGATTCTGCAACTTGTATTTCCTGCAATTTAAATAAAAGCCATAAGCTTCCATTTGGTCAGTCCACTCTTAACTCTACTGCTTCTCTCGATTTAATTTTTTCCGACGTTTGGACTTCACCAATTTTATCATCCGACTCCTTCAAATATTATATCATATTCGTTGATCATTTTACGCATTACATTTGGCTTTATCCATTAAAACGAAAATCCGACACTCAATCTACCTTTAACAAATTTCGAGCCATTATCGAAAAATTCTTTAATAAACCAATTCGTCAATTCTACTCCGACAATGGTGGAGAATACACGACACTCACATCAAATCTCAACCACGAAGGTATCACTCATCTAACCTCACCACCCCACACACCCGAACACAATGGGTTCGCTGAAAGACGACATCGACACATTGTAGAAACTGGTTTATCACTTCTTACACATGCCCATCTCCCTCTTACCTTATGGCCCTATGCTTTCTCCACCGCTGCCTATTTAATTAATCGTTGACCCACCCCGTCTCTTAATAATCACTCCCCGTATTTCAAACTATTTAACCAAGAACCGAACTATTTAAAACTCCATAATTTTGGCTGCCTTTGTTTCCCGTGGTTGCGCCCCTATAATACTCACAAACTCCAACCCCGTTCCATTGAATGTGTGTTTGTTGGGTACTCGAACACCCAAAGTGCCTACCTATGCCTAGACCCCACTACTTCCCGAGTCTACACCTCCCGACATGTAAAATTTGTTGAAGACCAATTCCCTTATTCCCGACTCCTCAACCTCCACGCCCCCTCTACCTCAATCACGTCAACAGAATGGTGCACTCTTTCACTACCCGTGCTGCCCACTACCTCTCCTGTTCCGCCCTCCAACTCTGTCACCAGACCCCAGAACTCTCCTGCTCCCTCCTCTGCTGCAGCGCCTGTCACCCCTCCTGACACCACCTCTGCCATCACAGCCCCATCCTTAAAAATTATCTCGTGCACTATGGGTTTCGAAAATCTCTCTCTGATTCCTCGCTTTTTATTTTTAATCAATCTCATGTTAAACTGTTTGTTTTAGTATATGTAGACGATATAATAATTACAGGTCCGTCAGTTGCTGAAGTACACAAGTTCATCTCCGCCATATCCACCAGATTCTCCCTCAAAGATCTTGGCCCGCTTTTCTACTTCCTCGGCATGGAAGTAACTCCGACAAACAATGGTATTCACCTCAATCAAACAAAGTATATAAACGATCTTTTGACTCGCCATAACATGTCTGACTCTCGCCCCTCCAATACACCCATGTTACCCCACCCGCCACTAACGCGTCTCTCCGATCAACCTGTTCAAAATGCCACGGATTATAGAGCCATAGTAGGTAGCCTACAGTACCTATCTCTCACACGCCCCGACATTGCCTATCCCGTGAACAAACTGGCCCAATTTCTCACCCACCCGACATCCACTCACTGGGTTGCTCTTAAGAAACTCCTCCGGTATCTCAGTGGCACGATTCATCTTGGTATCACGCTACATAAAAAATCCACGCTCAATCTACATGCCTATTGTGATGCTGATTGGGCCGAAGACAAAGATGACTATATCTCCACTACAGGTTATATTGTCTTTCTTGGTCACAACCCGATATCCTGGTCCTCTAAAAAGCAACGTGCCTTATCCCGTTCCTCCACTGAAGCCGAATTTCAGGCTATCGCCGATACTACTGCTGAAATATTATGGCTAAAATCACTACTATCTGAGCTTCACCTTCCTCCGGTTTCTACTCCAGTACTATTTTGTGATAACCTAGGCGCTACCAACTATTCGGCGAACCCCATTTTTCATTCCCGAATGAAACATCTCGCACTCGCCTTTCACTTCGTCAGGGAACAAGTTCAACTTGGTGCCATTCGAGTACAACATATTAATGGGGATGATCAGTTAGCTGACTCGTTAACAAAGCCACTCCCAAAACCGCGTCACTCCTTACTTAACCTCAAGATCGGTCTAACTCTCCGACCGTCCGTCTTGCGGGAGCATATCAAGAATATAATATAAGTCAACACCACAATTAAGGGAATGATTATCCCATAATCAAATCCCTTCAATCACTCCTATAATCAAGCACAAATATTGTAATTTAGGAAGCTTTGTTATATGTTCACACATGTATTTTCATATATAAATTGTAACAGTGTAACTGTATATTGTATCTATCAATAATATTAATCCTTTACAGTAATTGTAGTTGATATTGCTCTAAAGTCTGAGTTGCATTAATTTAAAGTGTTTAGTGAAAGTGGGAGACTCGGAAGTCTTTTTATAAAGTTGGAGTCTCTATAATCGCTCGAAAAAAGCTTCCTTTAATAATATAGATAGATAGATATTGATTTTTACTTTATTCAGTAGGTCTTGCTTAAGACGGGTCGAATCTTGCAACAGGTATTTTGTGAGAGGAAATGGGTATAGGGGACAAGGTGGGCACTCCCCATGTGCTCTCCACTCACCCTTGATGGGTATTTTGTGAGAGAATATGGTATCCGTCTTAAGCTTAAAACGGATACTTCCGTCTTAAATAAGAATTTGTGTACTTTATTAGCTTTTTGTTTATATGAAGCATAATTTTTTTAATTTTATATATGTTTAGCGGGCTTGGCCATGGGCTTCTTAATCATGTCCATATCCGCCCACGAAAAATAGCGGGCAGAGCTTGGCCTGTCTGTCAAATAATTTTTTTAATTTCTTCTTGTCCAAGCCCGCTTAAGTAGCGGGCCAAATGGGTAGGGCCAAACGGGCCGGTCCGAAGTTGATCAGCTCTGTTAGATATGTATCCGGGTGGAGAATTCGATGAACTGATACGATGCTTATACAAATGTTTGTTTTGATTATATAAACGCTCGATATTATTGGACATCTACTCTACATCTACTCTACTTCCTTTCTCCCAATCAATAGTGTACATTTGTTTAAAATATCTCACAAGAATAGAAATCGTAAAGAGACAATTAGAACAGTATATTGTATATTGAAAATCGTATCATAACGTACAAGAACAATAAAAACTTTACTATATATTGACAAGAATAAGGCAAATCATAAAACTTGATACAGATTACATATAAGAGTGTACTACGGAGTATGGTTTTTATACACTCATACCTAAAGAAAAAAAAAAGACAGTATATGTTTATTTACTTGACTTGATCTCTTAAGTTGCAGAAAGCCCACTTATAAAACTAACCCCAGTTGATGGCAACCACAAGTTCCCATCAATAAATTGGGCCACAGTGAAGTTAAGGGCATCGGTCGAGCTATTTAAAACGTGATACCCGGCCCAATTAATCCTGGACCCGAGCGAAGCCCCGGGACCGGAATTCATGTACTCAGCATAATATAAAGTGTCCAAAAATAAGTCTCCATTCCATTCTAACCACCCTTGGGGCCTCACTATATCACTTATATATGACTCCATAACGATCGTCCTCGAATATGCCTTCCAAGGCCTACCGAGATAAGTGTAGGTAGTTGTCGTAGTCGACGAGTTTAGACTAGAGTCCCCCGTGATATTGCAAAATTGGAGTGAAAACCCGGTGTTTTCACCCGGGTCCTTACGACCTTGGGCTGTGATTGTGTTCTTTTGGTTCGATAGGCCCAATCGAGCTTGGATTTGGCAATTTTGAAATAGGGCTACCGCGTCACCAAACATAAAGTCGACCGTGCCGGTGATGGTACATTGTTTGAAAAATTGACGGTTTGCATGGGCGTAAAGCGTGTCTTGGTACCCACGAAATGCGCAACGGAATAAGGCTGATAAGTCAGAATCTGATCGAAATGCCACGGCTTGGTGCTTTTCTGGTCCGGCCGTGTTTTGGAAAGTTATGTCTCTTGCTATGAATCCGGCCCCGGTCACGGCTGCATTTGATAAAACAATTGTTATTGCCAAAATCCTACTAAAACATTTTTTTTGTAAAAGCGTATTCAATTCAAGGACAATTTATTACACCTTTCTTGTGTCAAAATTATGATAAAGACAATCAATCAAAGATGATAAAGAAAACACGGCATTTGCCATCAAATCATTCACCCTCACTTTCAAAAAATTAGTGTATTAACTTCATACGTATCAATTTCAATAGTTATTGTATCCGATCCTTATATTATGCGCCGACGAATTGTCACCACATTTATACATTTATAATAATGAGTGACCATTTATACATTTATACATTTATACATTTATAATAATGAGTAGTTTATATCGATTAAATGATCGTTTTTTACCATAAAATGATCTTTATTTATACGGCGGCAACAAATTTGGCAACGCTCATGACTTAATTTCATTGGCGAATCCCAGAATCAGCATCAATCACCAGTAAATAAAGTCACTACTCACTAGGGCTGAGCAAAAATATACGATACGGTTTTATTATACGTATCCGATACGATATACGGTTTCAATTATACGGATTTCCGTATATCCGATACGAATTTCCGTATATACGATACGGTTTATAAAAAACCGTATCGGATACGTATCGGCAAAATTTGAAACCGGATATACGGTTTCCGGTACGGTTCCTATTTTTAATATAAAATATAAAAATAAAATCATAAAACCACTAAACGTCGACTATATCCGTGACTCAATCTTATTACTTTTATACATTTTTAAGTTATTTATTCTTATAATATGTGATACTCTTTTAACTTATTAAGAAAAATCATAAAATCACAAAAAAATAAAAATAAGACATAAAATTTTACATAATTAAATGAAAAACCGGATACCGGATATACGGTTTCCGGATATACGGAAACACCGGATATACGGTTTCCGGATATACGGAAAATCCGTATCGGATAAGGATACTCAAAATTGAGATTTTTAAAACCGGATATCCGATACGGTTTTGAAAACCGTATCGGATATACGGTTTTGCTCACCCCTACTACTCACTACACATGTGCTCTCTTTTATGAAGTGTTTAGTCTCCTATATATCTTCCTTTTTATTTCTTTTGCATCTCTTTTTTTAACAAAAGAAAAAGTTCCTTTGTGCACTTCATTCATAACAAGTGCGTGAAAATCAAAACTGCATTGGAAAAAGTAAGTTTATATTCTTTCAATGGTCAAAAGGTTAAAGGCAACACAAGGTTAAAAGTAAGTGAGCCTATTAGATTGTACATTGATAAAGACTATATGGCTTACACGCTTGCATGGGAGAGTAATTTATCACATATTAGTCTTGCATGAGATGACAGGTCTTTTAAATTAAAGACCTCTCATAATCCCCTTTTTAATTTAACATTATTATTTAAACTGTTCGTATTAAGTGAGTATCTCTTGGTCAGAAATAAGAATTTATGATAAAACAATGGACAAAATTGGGGAGTCGTTGGATGGTAACGAGATGCAAGGGGTGAAATCAAGAGTCCAACCCTAGTTCCATTGGATGGTGTTAACTACTCATTTTATTACATTCGAAATTTTCCAGTTACAACTAATAGTTACTCAGTATTAGGAGAAGAAAAAAGTATGCGCGAGAATACAACCGGGTTAAGTGAGTTGCTATTGAACTAGTGACTGAGGTAGATTTGGTAGCTAAATTAACATGTTGCTACCCAATTAGCTACCATGTCACATTTGGTCTCTAAATTAGCGTTTAAGTTCGCTCCAGTAGTAAGGTAGTCTCTATTCTCTAATCTTAGAGACTAATTAATGTTTAGTTGCTAATTAAGTTACTAATAATTTCATTTTGCTACTGATTATTACCCAGTTGCTAATTTAGTCTCTATCTACTTCTTTTCTTGTAGTGATGTTATATTTAACATTATCGTGGTTTAATACAAAATGACCATGCCTCATATTTCTAATAGTCATTGAATTCTCATGTTCAAATTTTATCTCGTATAACTCAAAATTGCTAATGAATTTCGTATTGTACCAACACTTGTCAAAAGAGTTCTATAAAGAATTAAAGATTAAGACTACTACAATTACTAAAGATAGAGAATAATGCCTTACCAAATGTAGCGCTACGGTAAGTGGTCCAACCGTCGATAAAATTCCGATTACCCGTTATAATTGTCACGTCCATACCATCACCATACATCATAATATTAGTATACTTCCTTTTAATCTCCACATATTCATTATACACCCCTTTCTTTATATAGATCACAAACCGCTCCGAGCTATGACTTGGGGCGGCATGGACCGCATCCATGATTTGAGTATAATCCCCTGACCCGTCTAGAGCTACAACTGCATTAGGGGTTGGGTTCCAGTTGGCTTGCAACAATTTACGTTCTGTTGGTCGCATCCAAGTTGGAAACCCGTTATCATCAGTATTAATAAGTAACCTCCTTCCTCCACCCGTTCGGCCCCCATTGTCCGAACCAGAACCCCCGTTTCCCAAACCCGGCTTAGAGTTGGACCCACCCTTGGATTGAGGATCAACGTGGACCATATGGAGGATTTGTTGGACCAATGATGAGACTTGGCTTATGCTACCGGACACTAGTTGTTTGACCATACTATCCGAACCTTGAAACCCTTCTAGACAAGTCTCTTGATTTCCTAGAGTAGCACTTAGCCATGTTTTCATATCCGAGACCATGTCACCTGTCCCGTTGCTTTTACCTACATCATAATAACATAATTAATGTTCATCTTAATGATCTTAAAAAATCAATTGCCTACAGGAATATGCTCGATTATAAATTAGTAGTAAAAACTAATATATTGAGAAATTACTTTACTCGTAGGTTAACGGTACTTCCGTACTTGAATTGTATACGTTTATAGTGATACAACCGTAAAGTTTTTCCTTGTAATAAACAGAGTATAGCGATTAACTCTCTCAACTTTTTTCGATGTAAGCTATAAATTACGAAAGTTTAATTCGGGAACGAGCGAGCTTGCTAGCCCTCCTCGCTCCAGCATCTATTCTGAATCTCCACTTGACAAGGTAAGTGACGAGGTATACAAAGTTGGTTATTGTAAGGTGAAAAAAGTCGGCAAGATAAGATACATACGTCCCATGTTTCATGAGCACATGGAATTAAAGACCAATGCAATGCCTGTCGGTACTCGAAAACAAATATATGTCTTAATCTTATCATTTCTTATCACTCACTAATCAGTCATTTATTCTAATCGAAAGATCCATAAAAGTATAAAACACTCCTACGTCTATCGGTCTATGTGATTATATAATTGAATATACAAGAACTCGAAAACATTTATGCCATTACAATTTGGACAATTGGACCCCAAAAAGGAAGCCAAAAGTCAAACATTTACCTATCTTTCTCATGCATTCAAACATCAATTACATGCATTTGCATTTATGCCTCGATACTCAAAACTGTTTAAATTAGATAAATAACCATGCAAAACGTTTCATCTATCCATTTCCTTTCCCTTTTAATTTTTTATAGAGATCGATATTGATATATATCAACATTGTGACAATAATAATCCAATATATTTGAGTCCAACAATTAAACAATTGATGACCTAATTTATAGTACTTCTAATAATCTATTCCCTTAGTTCTGGACTTTGGTTAATACTTTGCATTTGTTTTATTTTTTCATGAATCAAACGTAAACTATTGACTAGGATAGTGAGTGTAATTTCCTTCTTTCAAATAATTTCATATTTTCATTCATTTATATGAAATTTCCCAAATAATTTGAACAAACGCATCACAATGACTCGAGTACTCGATATTATTCTATTTCTCATGGAGAACTGTTTACGGCTTTACGCTACTTGCTTCTAACTTACTCGTAGTTTTATACAAGTGCATGCATACAGAATTACTACGAACTTCACCCTCATTTTATATTTCCATCAAACAAAGCATGCAAATAGTAAAGTAACGTATGAAACAACAACATAATCTTAAAATTATGAAAAAACAACAAAAATGAGAGATTAATTCATACCATGTTGAGAAGTAGTAAGAGTCTGAGTTAACTCATCAGAAGACAAATCAAGCAAATCAAGGCAATCAGAAATAGCATTAGCATCTCTAAAATCACCAAAAACATCAGCAAACTTAGCTACAATTGAAGCAACTTTAACAACACCATCAATGGTGTTCTTCAACGACTCCGTAAACACCGATGCCGGAACATTTAAATACTCTAATTCCACTGTTTCTTCACTTGATAATCCCATGCATTGTTGTGGATGGTGCAACATTACCATCATTAGCATGGTAGTTAAGGCCACCACCTTATTATAATTATGATTTCCCATTGTAATTGTAGTAAGAGCCAAGTAATTAATTATGTACAGTATCTAATTACCTTGAGAGAGTTAGTCGTAGATATTATTATGGTGATATAATATAAGGTAACCATGAATGAATGAATATATAGTTGTATGTAGTTGCTTCCTACCTTTATCTTTGTAAAGTAGATGCATTAAATAGGGTTTGAGAAAGGTAAGGTGACAGGTTGGAGAATTTAATATACAGGAAACTTCTTTTGTCTATCTAAATAGCGCCTATAGTAAATAAAAGTGTTTTCCCACAAAAAAAAAAAAGTAAATGAAGTGTTATTGATTGTAAGTGGTTTTGCTTCCCGCTCGATAGTTACGTTGGGTATATAACTATATATAGAGCATTAGGTTTATGTGAGACTAGGGATGACACTCTAGGTATGGCCAAAACAGACACGGACACAAGACACAGACACAGACACAGACGATACAGACACGGGATACGATATCTCATGAAATTTACAACATGGGATACATCTCAGGAAAGCGTGTTCTACGCGGTCCAATTGAGTGTGATAAACCGCTCTTCATTTCGATTTATTTCCATTCCTTGTGCCTTGTTTGTTCGTTTATACAACAATTACCAATCTAGATTATGGCATATATTTATTTGATGAATTTAAGTTGGATGGACAAATTTATATTCTCGAACTTATATTATTGACTCAAACAACATTCTCAAGTTCTTCCATTTAAAATGCTTTAATAGGGTAGCACATATATACAACTTTAATAAAAGGATGACGATATGGCGCCACCCGGTGGTACCAAATCTTGGCGCCACCGTAATTAAATTAAAAGGAAAATTAAAAAATAAAATGTTTGTTTTCGTTTTTGCGCCAAAATTACAAGGGTAAGTATGTAATTATACGTATATTTAACATCTATTCAATTAAAATTAAAACGAAATTCTAACTAACTAAAATTTATCTATAATATTTACACCAAAATAATTAATTTAATAACAAATTATCATCCGTTCTTCATCATTTGGTGTGATCTTCATGTACTTTGCATATACAAACCAACAGAAATAGCTAGAAAAATCAATTTAATTCCTCTCATGAAGACACTTTATTATGTAGTTCGTTCATTCATAGATTTGTAGTAGTGATTATTTATATTAATAGTTACAAATCGAGTCTCGGTTATATTACATCTTTAATTCCAATTGTTGATTGAGCCTTCATGCATAATTTGGAAAATGAATAATATTGAATTAAAGCGTTTACCTATTAATCTTATAAATCAATATGAAAGTTGCGACATTAAGTTATTAAATGCAGATATCACTCCCAAAGTTCTTTATCTACTACATATGGTGATATGGGCATCATTCATATGTTAGCTGCATCATTGAGCTTGAAACGGTCTACACAAATCCAATATAAACTTGTTTGTTATTAGCATTATATTCCACCTCAAAAAGAGGCAAATATCAAGGCAAATCTCACTAACTTTTTTGTTTACTCATTTTTGTTAAGTTATAGTTTAAGTTCCTAAACTACCCTTTTTACTAATAAATTTGAAATTCAAATTTTATGGGAGCAAATTGAAAATACCTATGTAATTTTACTATAATAACCCAGGTGGCGCCCAAATTTATTATCACCCGGTGGCGCCATCTCATTTTCCTTAATAAAATAGGTAGAAAATTTCTTTTAAGACGGGTTGACCCATCTTATCCCACTTGCCTTTTGTGAGGATGACTTGATCCATCTTAAGTTTAAAATAAGTCGATCCGTCTTAAATGAGAATTTGTGTAAAATTGGTAAGACGACAATAAAAAGAAGGCATCAGCAATTCACCGTAGCATATAGGAAGGTGATGTTGATTCTAAAAATTTTTAATCTAAAAAACGCGTATAATAGAAAAGAGAGGATCTTGATTATGGAACAAAATTAAAGAGGTCCCCCAAATCTTGTGGCCTTCTTGGCTTTGGATGTTTCTATCTTTATGTAAAGCTTTAATTTATTCACGTTCATTTCTACCCTAACATTCTTATTATTAGTGGTCCGCTCCCATGTTATGTGTCTACGGTTATCGTATTCTATATAGTGAAAGTGTCTTAAAAAAGCCTATTTAGCTACATTCATTTATTCATTTATTCATTTATTAAGAGATTATATTATAATGAGATCGTTTTATTGCAGCACAAGTTTTCTCGTTTAGTTTCTTAAGTTGTGTTCTAGATTGTATACAGAGGACATGTTTATTTGACATGGAAAAACAAATTAATTTAAGTGTTGATGGCCGATGTGATGTAACAAAATGTTTAGGCTAGAGATTAATTAGATAAGACATTTACGGGGTGAATCCGGATCGTTTTTTTTTTTTTTTTAATTTGATAGATAACATAGTTGCATTTCAATAATCTTCTTTAATATTCTATAAGGGTTTAAACCCTCTTGCCCTCTTATTGAGTTAATAATACCAATATATAGGAGTATTAGTATTGGTGCCCGGCTTCGCTCGAGCTACCTCTATTTATCATTAAAATTTATTTTAATTAAATATACTTTAAAATTGGATAACTCATAAATTTATCATTAATATATTTTCTTATGACATATCTAAAATTACGATAAAATAAATTATGAGACAATTCATTACTCCCACTATTAATTACTTTAATAAAAAAATTGCTCAGCTAATTGTTCATATATACTTTTTTTTTTATTGTTAGTATTGTTTCTTTTATTACATTTGTTATTATTACTGTTACTTTCACTACTCCCATCGTAATTATTGTTACTTTCACTATTCCCGCCGTAATTATTAATACTTTAACTAATGTCGCATTAATATTGATAATTTCATTCACTACTCCCGCTGTTCTATTACTTTCACCAGAAAGTCTTAATTGCGACGGGGCGACCCGTCGCAAGTTTGTGCATGACGGGTTAAGTCCGCCTCCCCACATAGAACAAGTGGAAGTGCAAGTGAGGGGATCCATTTGTCCCCCACTTGCCTCCCCACTTGCACTTCGTGAGGAGAGCTTGACGCGTCGTCGCAAGCTTGCGACGGGTCGTCCCGTCACAAATGAGAATTTGTGTACTTTCACTACTCCATGTTTTGATATTGTTACTTTCACCATTAAAATGAGTGATTATTATAATTTGATTAGCTGATGAGTAAACATGCAATTTTAAGAGGTTCATATATTTATATAAATATATTACATATATGCATTAAATCAATTCTCAAAAGAATTATGCAATATTATATCTTTTGGAAACCTAGCTTGATTTAGTTTTAATTTCTTTTAATAGTTTCCAAAATATTTTGTGTAAGTTAAATAATTATATAATATAGAAATTACTTTAGTTTAATGTATAATCTATGCTACTAATTAATACCATAGGTGGGCATGATTATTTTAAGGAAAATCACTCTATACTGTTATTTTCTAAATTTCTACTTGCACCAAAATTATATAATATTTACATTGGAATCCCTGGTTCAGGTCTATCACACAGCGCTATCGATTAAAAACTATATAGTACTCCGTATAATTAATTTGTATAACTTTATTTAATTACATGAAAGTTTATTATTTTCAGGATTTAATATATACTCCCTCCGTCCCAGACAATAGTTTACACTTGCTTTAAATCCCCCTCATAAATTAAAGTAAGTGTAAACATCTCATTGGGATAGAGAGAGTAGTATAGATAGATAGGACTACAATATGGCCAATAGCCTTAGCTCATTAATAATACAATACACACTGGGCCAATTCTGAGGGTCGTCTGGGCTCTGAAAGAATGGCGGCCTAGGGCCCAAGCTAGAAAGGGGCTCATGGTTTTAAAATAATAATAGTAGAGAAAAAAAATCTAATTTAGCGAATTCAAAATAACGGTTTTCTAATTTATCATCTTGACTTTTTTCTCCCCTTTTTTTTCCTAGACCCAAATTCCCTACTTTTTTTTTCTTCTCTAATTGGAATTTAAAGTATCTATAAAACTCATCTTCTAATTCCCAAGCAACGAATTCATACTTTAAACGGCTCGGTTAGTTAACCATTGGGCCTCAATCATAACCTTAAAGTTTTAGTTGATATAGTCTTTTAATATGGTATTAGAGACTCATGTTCTTGATAAAAGTTTCCGCGTTAAGAGTTAATCTTCTTTCGCTACCACAACCCACCACCCTTAAGCCACCTTCCACACCCTCAAGAATTGCAGCAAACCTACTATTAATTTTATGGGTACAACAACTTCATTCAAACCACCACCAAAATTATAGGCCGTCACCCTCTCGGCCAAATTAATACCAAAACTACATCATCTTACTACTAAAATTCGACAACCACTAAAATTCGACCATAACCTCTTAGGGTAGATCTTATTTTTGTGCGAAAGCAAATCCACCGACTCAAAACATGGCATTGTCCTGCCTAAAATTCACAATGTCTCACCCGCTACCTTAAAGAATTGCATTAAACCCATTCCAAAATATCAAAATTATCCTTTGGTCGCTACCAAATTCGGCACCATAAAAAAATCTCTTTTCCACCACCCTCTTAGTATTCACTACAAACAACGTATTTTTATAGAATTGATATCGTATGTTTTATTAAAAAAATATATACCCTCCTAGTCACTCATTTCTTCCCCTTTCCTTTTTGCACAAGAATTAAGGAAATGAATTTGGACCACACAAAATACACTACCCCACATACAAATGAATTTAGACCACGCAAAACACACAACCCCACATCCAAAAAGGGAATGAGGGAAGAAAATCCGACTTACCCGATAAGGAAAGAGGGAAGAAATGAGCGACTAAGAGGGAGTATTAATTATTGTATTTTTTTAAAAGGCCCTAATCTACACTTTTGTTTAGAGCCCTAAAATACTCAGGTGCGGGCCGAATACACAACCCATATATATATATACAGTAAATTGTCTTAACAATTAATTCAGACCATTTCTAGAAAATGGAAGTTCATTTCTTTTAAGGAAATTGAGAGAATCTGAACTGACTTACAACTATTAAGCTTCGAATTATATTTCAACGTCAAATATTTCATCTGTTTGCTGCATGTAATTTACTACGGAGTATTTCCCAAGGATCGATCGGAGTATTGGACCAACAGTTTTGATTGATAATAAGTTGATGGAACATGATCATTCTACTTGCATGCATGAAAAGTCAGCCTACACGTAAAATCTTTGGTATGAGCACATGCTCGTTTCTTTACTTTTTGTTGATTGTTGTTTGGTAGCAAAACTAGCAATATTGGTTTCAATTGAGCATACTATTTATTACACAACTCATTGTTTTGTACTTTCTGACTTCTGAGAGCACAAGATTTTTCATTATGTCCGACTTCATTGCTGCATTCCCTTATTTTTACCTAAAATAATATCAAGGGTGAGGACCATCCTAGGTTTAACTTAAGCCTATTTTATCTTCTAATCATTTCCAGCTATTCATGTGCGTGGTTGATTAATTTGTAGCCATTATTCTATCTTATATGAGTACAAATTAAAGTGGGTTTTTATGTTTTAAAGATGATAGCCTTTTTTTTACTGTTTTTTCAACTCCCTGGGTTTCGGTCTTTTTTGTACCGTTTATTTTTTAGTGTCTCATTTATTTGTTTACCTTTTTATATTGGAAAGACTTCTAATAAGCAATTTGTTCATCCAAATATATGAATTATCGTCAACTTATCTTCTAATACCACCCCTTACAAATGGTCTCTCGGCCTGTCTTTGGTCTTTATGTCAAAAGTATTGGTAAACAAATGACCAAATGAAGGGCGTATAAATTTATTAATTTTAAAAATAAGCATAAAAATTGAACAATAGAAATATATGAATGTTAGATCGAAGGAGATGAAGCTTACTAAAGAAAATGCTGGAATCAAAAGGAACAATCCAATTCTATGAAATCATCAACAATCGATCCAATATGAGTTTGAAGGATTTCTAAAATAATTTAGAGGATAGAAAAAGTTTAGAGAGAGATTAGGTGAGAAAATATCAAGTTAGACGGATTAGAATGAGAGTTATCATGATATAACCCCTTTCTCAAGGATATAGATTATATTCCGGAACAACTAAAATCACCGCTCATTCGGTCGAGTACAGGGATTACTCGACCGAGTAACCACTAAATCGTTCGGGTAAGACTCAAATAGGTCGAGTGACCCCAAACCCAAAAACATAACTAGATACTCACCGACTCGGTCACTAACTCGATCGATTCAAGGCAAACAAACGACATGAGTATTACAATATTCCACCATTAAAAAGGAAATTCGTCCTCAAAATTTAACGCAAACCTAAAACGGAACACGACCCGACTAAGACACACACACGCACGCACGCACGCACATATCTTAGTCACAAATTAAATTTACTTATACTCGAGTCCCATAACAGCATAACCATAGCGCAGTTCATCAACCGTCATAACCCAATTCATCATGATTACTTCATAGGAAGGCGGCTCATCATAATCACATTGTAATCAAACGGTACATACATACACATGGCAGGACACACATACGGATGACAATATTGACTTCCTATAACTTTTCCCCGAATTCAAAATAATATACCAACAACAAGAAGTACAATTTCAACTAATTAAATACCGACAAGGTTATCAATAAAGTAAATAAACACGCATGACCCGGTGGCGGGCCGGGTTCACCTGGTCTGACCCGGGCCAGGCCCGTTGGGGAGGGCGGGCTGAGCCGGGCCGGGCCGGGCTCTTTGAGTGTTGACCCGGGCCTGGCCCGTGGGGGTGGGGTGGGCGGGTTTATTCAGGGCCGGGCCGGGCCGGGCCAGTTAGGGGTGTTCATAATTAACCGAACCGTAAAAACCGAACCGAAAAAACCGAAAACCGCTTTTTTTTTAGGTTCGGTTAACCGAACCGAAAAACAAAATTAGAACGGTGAACCGAACCGGTTTAACCGCCTCACAAACGGTTCGGTTTCGGTTCGAATTTTGGTAACCGCGGTTAACCGAAACCGAACCGAATTACTAATATTGTTTATGTATCTTTTGGGCTGAATCAGTTTTGGGCCCAAAACTTAAAATAAACCCTAACTCCTCTTATCCTCTCAATCTCACGCCTCCATCCTCTCATTCTCACTCATCTCTCATTCTCATCTTATCATCTTATCATCTCCATCGTCATCATACATTCATACGCCTTCCACCGTACCTGCATCTTATCATCTCTCATTCTCATCTCCATCGTTATCATCTCCATCTTATCATCTCATCTCTCAATCAGTACCTGCCACCGTACCTGCCACCGTAGCCCTTCACTTGCCTTCCACCGTCGCCATTCACTTGCCTTCCACCGTTGCCATTCACTTTCATTCCAGCGTCACTTTCCTATCGTCGTCTTCATCGTTCAGGTGCCTACCAGTCTACCACCGTCGCCGTTCACGTGCCTGCCACCGTCTATACATCGTCCTCTTGTATTTAGTTAATCCTTGTACACAATCTGTTCATTAGTCTTCGTTTATTAATTTGATATTCTTGTAAGTTAATTTTGTGCTTTTTTTATGTGGGTTTTGAGTGTTTGTATTGGTCTTCGTTGTTGTGCAAGTTGTTTAGTACAAGTATATGAAATCATCTCCCAAATGCAAACCCAGTAACAGGTAAAATCCTTCTCCAAACAAATATTTAGAATCGGTTTCGGTTAACCGATAAACCGAACCGGTTGTAGCGGTTCACCGAACCGAAATAACCGTCATGAACTGGTTCGGTTACGGTTCCCTTTTCAGCCGAACCGTTTGAGCGGTTCACCGTGAAACGGTTCGGTTCGGTTCACCGAACCGTGAATGAACAGCCCTAGGGCCAGTAGACTAGTTAAAATTTTTTTTTTTTTGAACTAAATGTGGAGCGGGCTGGAACGGGCCGGGCTAATAATCATGGACCCGGGCCCGGCCAGGGGGGAGGGGCGGGCTGGAACGGGTCTGGCAACGGGCCGGGCCGGGCCGGGTCATAATAGCCTGATGGCCGGGTCGGGCCGGGCTGACCCGCCCTTTTCCCCATGTCTACCCCTCCTTAAAAGGGAACTTCCCTCCAAAGTTCGCGACCCATAATTATTAATAAATCATGAAAATCAAACGCCATGATGAACAAATATAGTTATTACGGAGTATTAAATTAGGCCAGGTCGAGTCTTTTTAGATTCGCGACGTTTGAAACTCTGTTATTATTAAATTATTTAGGAATAATGATCAGTGGGTTGTTAATTTGTTATATAAAAACATCTGGGTCAAATATAATACTAAGTGGGTCAATTCAATTTACAAGTCAAATTGCAAACCCTCAATTTAAGAGTCAGGTCAAGTCATTTGGACTAGGTCATTTTTACCAGCTTTAAGTGTATATAGCCTTATTACCCCTGTATAAAGAACAAATAATTGTTCTTGAATAACCTATATGAAAATTGCCTAAATTTTAGATCAAATGATTATTTTCTTTACAATAGAAAGAGGTAACATTTAAAGTTGAAGATCCTTTCACTTGAAAACACTCCCTTCATTTCAATTCAAAAGTTTGTAACATTTATCTTTTAGTGGTAGATTTTTGAAAACTTTGACGGTAAATATAATAAAAAGTATTAGAATTTGAATATTGAAATAGATTTATTATGAAAATGTCTTTCATTAAATTAAATTTTTCGTTAAAAAGTTCGTGTTTACATGATGAAAAACCCGATCGAAGTGTCGTCTGGAAGACCACCCAAAAGTAGATGTTATCTTTAAATCACAAATTTTCACTTGTGATGGACACTTTTCGTCATAAGCTTGTGACTTGTGACAATTATTTGTTATAATCTATAAGGGCAAGACTTATTCCCTTTGAGTTGAATTGAAGGAAATATTATTTATACTTTTCACACTCTTTATCGAGTATTTAAAAAAATATAACTACCTTAGTCCTTATAAATAATCAGAGTATCATTTTAACAAAAATATCAAATGATAGGGTATAACCAAAGTGGCTTGAGTGTAGTGGAGCGCGGGAGTGCCTCAAAGCGTTGCAATGGCAACGACTTGAGAGGTCCCGGGTTTGACTCCCTACACGGGAATGCTTCGGTTACCTAGCAAAAAGGATTACCTTGATGACTTACCTGGTCCCCGGGCTTGCAGGATGTTCGGGTGTTTTTTGGATCACCAAAAAAATCGGGTGGATGGCCATAGATAGGTAGGCAAAAGGGTGGGACTTAGACGTTAGAACTTAGAAGGTATAAATGAATCACATGTTCCGAGTTGAGTTCCCGCTCTTGTAATCAATGCAAAACTCAATTTGAACCAAGATTCATACTTGGGAAGTCATAAGCTAGTAATAAACGGGATTCAGCATGCAACACCTAACTGCACCTAACTGTATGTCTGTATCCTATTGATCTAAGGAGCATAAATAAAGAACAATATGTTAAGTGTCTTTTTCACCCATAATGTAATTTTGGTATATGTCACCTTCGTATATGTGCTTTCCATAAGTTAATGAAAATGAAACTCAACAATGTGCTTTCTTTAATTTGGCTATAGATTGCTATGAATCTTAGTCGAAATGTCCTTGCTATGGGTCATAGTCTAGTAGGTGGCCGATAATTATTCAAGTTCGGTTTGAGCTAAACATAAATTATAGGATCTTGATTATAACGATAATTACTGAAAGGTACTTACGTGGTGCAGCCATCAGATCTGATAATAAATCACTTGAGAAAGATAAAGAATAAACCCTTATTGCTTTGCCTTCTCCTACCTTCCTTATTCTCTAATTCACTTTCTTTCTGTGTGTTGTTGATATGAATAAATTAGGTTAAAGCACAAACAGGTGTACTTATATAGAGAGGTGGCAGGAGGGGCTTTATGGAATAAGTAGTCAGTTATGTAAATAGCCTGTAACTATTTACCATAATCTACTTAAACTAGGACTCCTAATAAAAACCCGAAACAATATATTTAACCATTATTTAATTAAGGCAACTAATATCAGTAATTAGGTCCACACAATAGAGAATTAAATATTAATATAATAATAATTCTTACATTCTCCCACTTGGACCATATTACTGATTAAAACATAATGTCACGTTTAATTATAACATAAGGCGCGTAGACGGTTAAATGAATACATAATGGGCTTATCTTAATTACCTTGATCATCCCTGAACAACTGGTTGAGTCATGGCGGAGACACTACTATAAAAGAGAAGTGGTCCTTCCATGTACTACGGACCAATCGCTTAGAATAATCAGTCTGTACAAGGAGCAAACATAATCCCCAAATAATGTCCTTGAGGAAAAAGACTAATTCTGTTAATCGTGCAACAATAATGTATACAATAACAATAATACGATACAGAAAAGTGTTCGGAAATCATCATCATAATAAAACATAAATCGATTAATCAAAACATAAGTGTCATTATTACAAAGCACTAGCATGATCCATACATAAACGAAAAGCCTTAATGATTATCCTCCAGACCCATATCAATAGCATGCTTCAAAAATGTCTTTGGAGGTAATCCCTTAGTTAAAGGATCTGCTATATTAGCACTAGTCATAATGTGCTCAATTGACACAGTGTTTTTCCGAACTTCCTCCTTAACTGACAAGTATTTCATTTCCATGTGCTTTATTCCTTTAGAATACTTGTCATTCTTCGAAAAGAAGACAGTTGCGGTATTATTACAATAAATTCTCAACGGCCTTGCAACATAATGCATAATGCTAAGCCCTGTAGGAGAATTCCGCAACCATAAAGCTTGAATAGTAGCCTCAAAGCACGCTACAAATTCAACTTTCATAGTGGATGAGACAATAATTGTTTGTTTAGCACTTTTCCAGGAGATTGCTCCCCCAGCTAAAACAAACACATAACCAAAAGTGCTTTTCCTTGAGTCCACGCATCCTCCACAGCATATCCAACAACCTCAAAGTCATCATATCCAATATCCAATAACCCATTCCAGGATTGGACTGATATCGACCCAACATACCTACTGCAAAACTTATGTCAGGTCTTGTACAGACCTGCGCATACATTAAGCTTCCAACCAGAGATGCATAAGGAAAGTTTTTCATGGTATTTCGTTCTAGCTCAATCTTAGAATACATACTTAAGTTGAACTTATCCCCTTTCTGAATAGGAACATCATTGGGATTACATTTTACCATGTTGAATCTTTCTAAGACTTTACTGATATAGACTTTCTGAGACAACCCTAATGTCCTTTGTGATCTGTCTCGAGATATTTCCACCCGGATCACATAGGACGCCTCTCCCATATCTTTCATCTCAAAGTTGTTTGATAGGAAATCTTTAGTTCGACGTAATATTCCCAAATCACTGCTTGCTATAAGTATGTCATCGACATATAGGACCAAAATGCAAACTTACTCCCACTGATCTTCAGGTATATACACTGATCAACAGTGTTTTCTTGAAACCCAAAGGAGGTAATGGTATTATGGAACTTAATATACCATTGTCGAGAAGCTTGCTTAAGTCCATAAATGGACTTCTTTAATATACAGACCTTGTCCTCTTTGCCATCAATAATGAAGCCTTCAGGCTGAGCCATGTAGACTTCTTCTTCCAAACTCCCATTCAAGAATGCCGTTTTCACATCCATTTGATGTAGCTCTAAATCAAAATGAGCTACAAAAGCTAAAATGATTCGTAATGAATCCTTCTTAGAAACTGGAGAGAAGGTTTCATTATAATCAATGTCTTCTTTCTGATTAAAGCCTTTAGCTACTAGTCTGGCTTTATGTCGTTCAATATTACCCGAGGAGTCGCGCTTGGTCTTAAAGACCCACTTGCAGCCGACAGCCTTATGACCTACTGGTAAATTGACCAACTCCCATACCTCATTCTTAGCCATAGACTCCATCTCTTATTTCATGGCATTAATCCATTTATCGGAATCATCACAATTCATAGCTTGTGAAAACGTAACCGGATCATTATCAATACTAATGTCAAATTCACATTGTTGTAGATATACATAGTCATCTGAAGTAGTTGGCTTTCTAGGTCTTGTGGACCTTCTTAATACTATTTCATTGGCTGTATCAACAACTTCAGTGGCAATGTTATCATTCGGGAGTGAAGGGTCATCAACGTTAGGTTCCACAATATTGACTGGGTCAACATTATCATTATGTGGAACTTCATCAATTGAAATTGGGGGCAGAGAAGCTGGAATTGCCACCCTAACTTCATTGACTATGACATCCCTTACCTGATCACTCCCACTAACTTCGCCATTCTTAAGGAATTTGGCATTTCCGGTTTCCACAATTCTTGTTTTGTGTGTAGGACAGTAAAACCTATACCCTTTAGACTTTTCTGGATAACCGATAAATAACCCACTAGTGGTTCTTTGATCGAGTTTCCTTTCATGTGGATTATAAATGCGTGCTTCTGCTGGGCATCCTCATACATGCAAATGTTGAAGACTCGGTTTCCACCCTTTCCACAGTTCAAATGGGGTCTTTGAAACTGCCTTACTGGGAACCCGGTTTCCAACATACACAGCAGTCATAAGGGCATGCATCCACAACTTCATGGGTAAGTTGGTATTACTCATCATTGTCCTTACAGCCTCTAATAGGGTTCGATTACGCCTCTCAGCTACACCATTCATCCATGGAGAACCAGGAGTTGTGTACTGAGGGACAATACCCAAACTTTCAAGGAGTTTTGCAAAAGGACCAGGATGTTGTCCTGATTCATCATATTTGCCATAATATTCACCACCTCTATCTGACCTTATGATTTTCACTTTCTTTCCCAATTGCCTTTCCACCTCCTTAATGTAAACCTCTAAAGCGTTTACTGATTGAGATCTTTCATGCAAAAGGTAAAGATCACAATAACGTGAATAATCATCGATAAATGTGATGAAATATTTCTCTCCGCTCATGGAGGGAACATCAAATGGACCACAAATGTCTGTATGTATGTAAATTTCTAATAAAGCAGTGCTTCTTGTGGACTCTTTCTTGGTATGTTTGGTTTGCTTATCTTTAATGCATTCCACACAGGTCCCAAAATCCGTAAAATCAAGAGAAGGTAACATATTGTTTTTAACTAATATGTTCATTCTTTCTCTTGAAATATGGGTCAAACGTTTATGCCACAAGAAGGAGGAACTTTCATTAGAGCCTGTATTCAGCCACCATGTATTAGAAGGAATTTCAACATAATTTGATTCGAAACATACTAAAGCCAAAAGCTTACCCTTCTTTTCGAATCAATTCTCACGCTTTATGCAGTCTTGCTGAAAGTGCCCAGGTTTCCTACAGAAAGGCAACTTTCCTGCTTCTTAATTTCCTTCTTTATGCCAGTTGCAGACGGTTTATCAGAAGGGCTTAACTTAATGCCCTTTCTGTTTCTAAACTTACCTTTAGATTTCCCGCTTACATGATGCACATGATGTGCCTGGGGATAAGTTCAGACATAAGCCTTCCAGCTACCGCTTTCTCGGTAGTCTGAAAGCGTTCCTTAATGATTTCCATGTACTTACTGGCTGTAGTACAGCCTGTCTCCGAAATGGAGGACTTTAATGTTTAGTGCAGTGGTAAGTCGTAAGAACTTTGAGCAAAGACTGTCAAGTTATTGAGAGAGCTTTGCAACGGTACTGCATTATGAACAATGCACAGAACATTAGGCTTTGAGTTTATCACACAATAGCAATTATGACTAAGACTTGAGACTTAAATGAGTAACTTATAAACATTCATTAAGCAAGTGTAGTATCTGTGGACAACCTACGCATGCTTAATTACATAATCAAGTATACTCTCTTTAATGAGTGTTTCACTTTAATGTCAGGTTACCTGTGGGTAAAACCTTAATACAAGTTATTTCACCCCATTAGATGCTTAGTCGGATATTCACTGCATAATTTGAGTCCACTGTGGTGAACATCAACATAATGTGAATGCCCAATTTAATTACATTATGAGATCTGATCGCGTACGAGATGAAATCACTGTGGTGAATTTCAACTTGTCATAATGCGAAGGTCTCCTTTAATCAATACTTAAGATATAATTAATATTCAATAAGAATGTATGTTTAGTCGGATATTCACTGCATAATTTGAGTCCACTGTGGTGAACATCAACATAATGTGAATGCCTAATTTAATTACATTATGAGATCTGATCGCGTACGAGATGAAATCACTGTGGTGAATTTCAACTTGTCATAATGCGAATGTCTCCTTTAATCAATACATAAGATATAATTAACTTTTAATAAAAATGTATGCTTAGTCGGATATTCACTGCATAATTTGAGTCCACTGTGGTGAACATCAACATGATGTGAATGCCCAATTACATTATGAGATCTGATCGCGTACGAGATGAAATCACTGTGGTGAATTTCAACTCATCATAATGCGAAGGTCTCCTTTAAGCATAATAACATAATATTATGCGAGCATACAATGAAAACGAACAATAAGTATCGAAACAGCACGGGAAGACCTCGACCGAGTAAAACATCAGCTCGATCGAGTAGAAAATAAACTTAAACACCTCGATCGAGAACAACTTTAGCTCGATCGAGAAGAAAATAAAGAAGAACCCCTCGATCGAGTACATCTTTAGCTCGATCGAGTACAAGGCAAAACAAGACCCCTCGATCGAGTAAACAATAGCTCGATCGAGCAGGATCAAAATCATAAGGGCTCGATCGAGTAGAACATTAGCTCGATCGATCAGAGTTATAAGCATAAGGGCTTGATCGAGTAGAACATTAGCTCGATCGAGCAACATCATTATTAAACAAGGCATCTTGATCGAGAAAGACTTTAGCACGATCGAGAACAAGGCAAAAGGGAACCACTCGATCGAGTACACCATCAGCTCGATCGAGCAGAAGCAAATCAGAAGAGACTCGATCGAGTAAGCAGTGAGCTCGATCGAGCAGAAGCAAAGCAGGAAAGACTCGATCGAGTAAGCAGTTAGCTCGATCGAGCAGAAGCATAAACAAAACGCCTCGATCGAGTAGGATAGAAATCAGACGGCATTCATACGCATAATAATCAAAATAAATCATATAAATCGAATTAGGGCAGCGCAAATATTCATCATAAATCATATAGAAATCATCATTGATCAATTAAAAACGAAATAATTCGATTAGGGCAGCGGAAACGATTATGGTATAAGGATACATTATCTATCATAAGGGTATACAATCAATTATGAATGAATGTTACAACATCATGATTAAAACATTAAATTCATTCATAAAAACATAATTAAAACATTAATCAGAATTACAACTATAATCACAACCATGCTCTGATACCACATGTAAACATAAATTATAGGATCTTGATTATAACGATAATTACTGAAAGGTACTTACGTGGTGCAGCCATCAGATCTGATAATAAATCACTTGAGAAAGATAAAGAATAAACCCTTATTGCTTTGCCTTCTCCTACCTTCCTTATTCTCTAATTCACTTTCTTTCTGTGTGTTGATGATATGAATGAATTAGGTTAAAGCACAAACAGGTGTACTTATATAGAGAGGTGGCAGGAGGGGCTTTATGGAATAAGTAGTCAGTTATGTAAATAGCCTGTAACTATTTACCATAATCTACTTAAACTAGGACTCCTAATAAAAAAACCCGAAAAATATATTTAACCATTATTTAATTAAGGCAACTAATATCAGTAATTAGGTCCACATAATAGAGAATTAAATAATAATTCTTACATGAGGCACTCTGTATGAAACAAGTATGTATACAAGGGTCGAACTTATCAATTTTAGTCGTCTTTTTTACCTTGGAGAAACAAGAGAGTTACTAAATCAAATAGTCATTCTGTGATTTAACATTATGATTTGAACTTACTTATCAATTATTCTCTTTCATACACTACTTTTATAAATTCATTCTCTTTTATACACCACTTTTTTAAATTACTAACTTAACATATTATAACTTCAATTTTGATATTGTTGGTTCTTTTCGGACAGAAAAAAATCCTGATGGACAATTTTACCCTTAGTTGATAACTTCCCCTTCATCACCTTCAAAATTCCAAGTCATCATCTCAATGTCAACATTCTTCTTCAGATCCCATCTCGCTACTTTATTCAAGTTAATTAGTTTTTGTACCCGTGAAAATCACGGGTGTGTTTGAGATTAATTGTTGAGCACACGCATAATGTAATCTCGTTAGTTTGGTATATATTGACATCTTTATTGCCTCCACTGACATGTAACAACGTTGCACTTGAGTAGTTGTTGTTCACGCCAACATATTTCTTTTTAATTTCACGGTATTATAGTATTAGAGATGTAATAATGTACCAATGTAACCTAGAACTACTTGCCTCAACGTTAAAAATTGTGATATAAAATTAACCATGTCAAATGAATATTTGATAGCCACTTAGCGTATTTTTATCATTGACCAATGTTTTCCTATATACTCTGTAATATAGTTTAAAAGTGTGTGGTTCTATAAACTATTATAGTGTCACCTTTTAGGATTATCGTTATATAAATTTGATAATAGTAAGATTAATATTTATATTAACTAACATAATGTATATCTCAAATGTATTTGATTTGTTTATTAGAAACTATTGATCGTATTATTGTTTTTATTCTCTGTTTTGTAGTATTCATTTCCTTTATATTTAGGGATTGTGGTTCTTAAGGTTTTCTTTAGTTGACGGCGATTGTGATGAAGTCGGACATAAAAGGCTTGTTGGTGAAAAAGGTACAGTGATGGAGAACATTTTGTTAATGAGCGAGAGAATCGATATTTTGCATGTTTCTAGGAGGGGAAGAACGGGTTGATGATGGCTTGGAAGGGTTAATTGATAGGTTGGTGGTAAGGTAGGAGGAATGATGGAGTAATGCATTTTTGTTTCTTTAAAAAAAAAAAATCTTCATACAATGCCCAATTTTTTTTATTTCTTTCTATTTGTTTATTTGTTTTCTCTTCACGTAATATTGGTTAATTTTGCTTGATGATGTATTTCTGGATTTTTTTTCTCACTAGTTGTAGCTAGGGCAGAGCACGGATCGGATATCCGATCCAAAGTGTTAGTTCGGATCGGATATCCAAATTAAAATTTCTAAATTTAGATATCCAATATTCAAACCAAATGTATCGGATATCTAGTGTTCGGATATCCAAAATAATCGGATCGAATACGGATGTCCATATTTTGGAATTTACATTAAAATTAAGTTTGAAACACGATCATATTCATCGTTTTACACGATGATTTTCTTTAGTATTCTTATTTTAATGTTCTCGACACAAAACTTAAATACCACTTACATATTTCTCTTATAATTTAAACTTTTATAAGTTGTTTTATGAAATAACATTGTATTTTCTCGAAATTATACTAGAAAATTATACTCCCTCCGTCCCGGTCATTTGTTTATCGTTTTCATTTTAGGGTGTCTCATTCATTTGTTTACCTTTCTATATTAGGCTAACTTTATATGAGTAATTTGATCTCCCAATGGGAATATAGTCTACTTGTTATTCACTAAGCATAACCACAAATGGTCCCCTACCCTTTTCTTAATCTTTGTGCCAAAATCAAAGGTAAACAAATGACCGGGATGGAGGGAGTAGTTTCAGATCGGATCGGATATCCAAATATTTTAGTTCTAATATCCATATCCAAACCAAAACCAAAGATTTCGGATCTCGGATATCGATCCAAACTTAAATTTTGGATCGGGTATCCAATAATTCGGATCGGATTCGGATAAGATATCAGATCAGTTTGATAATCGAATTTTTTGCTCAGCCCTAGTTGATTGTAGTACACTCTTTTTTTTTGCTATAATTTGCGTTGTTCTCATTGCAATGCATTTTATTTAAATTGTTACATAAGACGAATTTAGAAGAGGTGCATGGCGTATTTTATATTGTCCTTATAGTACGATATATTAATTTTCTTACGCTATTATAATTTTTTAGACGTTATATGAAAAATTATGTTAAGACATTATCTTTTAATTCTTCTTATACATCAAATCAAATAAAATTAAGGAGGTATACAAAAAAACAGGGGATAACATTTACAAACAGTGCAATATGATTTTTATTTGTCGTATAACTGATTATGAGAATAAACCCTAAAAATTTTATTTTATTTTTATTTTGATGTTGTATAATATACTTTAAAATTAAAATCCGAATTTAATATTTATTATGCTCTAATTTGTATTTAATGTTACAAAGATAATTATCTTTTTCTTTTTCTTTTTAAATAATAAATGGTAATCACATGTCTTAATAGGCTAGATATATTGATGTGGCAATTAGATAAGTGTTTAGTTTGTGTATTAATTATTATATATAGATTTGTCTTGTATTTAACTTATTTTTGTTTTAACATTACCTAAATACACAGATCTTGAAATTTTAGGATCTATTTTCATGAATTAAAGTTTACATGATTGTATTTCGTAGTTTACATTAATTTCAATATCTTTACTTAATCTTATTTGAATTAACTAATTAAAGTTAATTAAGTTCAATTAATTGCCACAAATCACCCAATTTAAATTCATGAATGGCTTCAATGTGATTAATCTAAAGTTGGTTGTTTGCATTTAAAGATAGAAATGAAACCAAATCCTTTTCTAGTCTATTTTTCGTGTTAATTATGATAGGATGTGACAACACTCGCGAATGCGGAAATAAAACATAACAAGCATGTGAATTATAAAGCGGAAAATACGTTGTTTTTAAAACTTTTTACATGCAAGATAGAAATACGAGGAATGTCAATAATTACAAACCAAAATATAAAATACTACAAGAGACGTAGTCTCTCAAAATGTTATCAATGTCAAAGTGATTAGCAAACTAGCTAAATAACGTCTATAGGTGATTCATCCAGGGACAACGCCCGCTAGCTCACACCCGAATCCAAAATACCACAAGCAAAAAGCCATCCAATCAAGCAACCTGTTCATACATGAAAAACATGAACGCCACAGTCAGTGGGGAGTAACACCGGGTTCTCCCAGCCATATCACATTAAACGTACATAAAAGGAAATACAAAAGTAGAAGCATACATTTATAGATATACATGTGAAATACGATAATGATAAATAGGCAATTCAATATATAAGGATAAGAGCATATGGAATACAAATCCGAATCTATCAAGTTATACAAAGACTCGGGGAAGACACTCTTAGGTAACCATATACACTCACTAGGGCTTGCATCTCACCGTTAGCGGTATAAGTTTGATAAGATTGAGACTCGACAACCAAACCATGTCAAGTCATGCAAAGATCATAAGCAATCAATCATATAATCATCCATTCAAACGTACCAATACATTGACGACATCTCTCACGGTAAATGACACGCACTAGCACCGTGTACATGGCAAGAATGATTAAAATCGCATCCACGGGATAAACATTTCCCTGAACGCATACACGATAAACATTTCGTATATGTAGGCTAATTTTCTCCTGGTAGCACGACGATATAAATATCCGGTCCTAGTCTAAACCTGGTCAGACTTTCGGAATAAACGTGTTCCGATTCGACATGCGATAAACGTTTCGCATCCAAGACTCGGTCAATCATAGACGGCGAATACCCCAAATTTGGTCGACATTCATGAAAGAGCCGGAAAGGAGCACAAACATCAAAACAAGCGGTACGCTACATGCAAATGACACCACCTCACAAGTATACAACATTTGACGGCCGAGTCGATCAACGCAAAGCGTTCGCCTCCCAACAACGTTGTCATATGCCCACTAACACATGCAATTAAGCAGTAAGGATACACTCCCCGTTCCGACATTCCAGCCCTACGAACGTGGAGGTAGCCAAGGGGATGAGAGTACAAAGCACATAGGAAATTAGTGCTCAAACCGTAACATGTGTGAAAACCGACTCAAAGTGGGACATATAAAAAACCGTCACAAAACATGCGATACAAGCGAATGAAATATCATATATTCGAAACATTAATAATTTAAGTCATTACGTAAATTTATACGATAAACGAACCATGCGAACTATTATAAATTAAAAATTTAGAAATTATAAGGAAATAATTCCAGCGGGGTGCCAGCCGGTCAGGGGACCGGCGGCCGGGCACCCGGCTGGCGCCTCATGCATAACTCAAAAACCATCAAAATATACAGCGTGTTCCCAGCCGGTCAGGGGGACCGGCGGTTGGGCACCTGGCTGGGAGCACCACAACACCAATTACAAACTTCAATTCTGATGTGTCCCCAGCCGGTGGGCAGACCGGCGGCCGATCACCCGGCTGGGAACCCCAGTTCACCCGAGAACCATCAACACAAGTTCAATCATTTTCAATTCTCATATTTAACTTCTATCAACTATCAACAATCAATAATCATCATCAACAATCATCAACTAACAACAATCATTAACAACACTATTCCTAAGCTTACCAATCATATTCTAAATACGATTTCTAACATAGAAAACACGTAAAACGCGTAAATGATATCGAGTAACCCTTCACCGTTACCTTTACGCGTCTTCAAACGATTTCTAAGTCTTCCTCCACTAGATAGAAATCCTCATCGGGTTCTTGAAGGTCTCCACCTAAACAAAGACGACAAAAGATGAATATAATTCACCTTTGAGAAAGACGGATAAATTGAAAAGTGAGAAAGACGGTAATTTTATTACCAATACGGGTAGAGGACGATGAGAGGGAAGAAATAAGACGAACTTGAGTGAATTTGAGCGAGAAATGAAGGCATAGCGATGATCTTAAGATCGATCAAATATGGAGTTTAAGCTTTGGGTGGTTACTTAGTGAGGAAGAAGAGAAGTTGAATGAGGGAGTTAGGGTTGTGAGGGAGTATATGAAGGAGTAAGTGGAAAACATGAGAAAAAGCCCAAAAACGTCTTAAGACGTATCTTACTCGGAATCTCCCGTAAAGTCCAAATACGAACTCGGAAATTCTAAATTAGACACGGAAAATTTAATTCTAAGCTAAAACTAAATTTCGCTGAAAAGTATCCGTAAAATATTTTTACTATAAAAATAGGGTACATTTGCGGGTGTTACATAGGAATTTTGAGTTCACGAAATGAAATTTTGAGTTTTTATTTTTGAAAGGGTAGAGTTAATTTCACTACTAGGTGCAAGCCAAATTAGCAACAAATGTTTCAGTTGTAAATCACTTGTTTTTAGTAACCAACTTGTTTTTGTCCCCGTGATATTCACGGGTGCGTTAGAGTTTAACTATGTAATCTCACACATATATCTAACCTATAATTAGTCACAAATTCTCATTTGTGACGGACACTATCCGTCGCAAGCTTAAGACGGATACCATATTCTCTCACAAAATACCCATCAAGAGTGACTGGAGAAGCACATGGGGGGTGCCCACCTTGTCCCCTCTACCCATTTCCTCTCACAAAATACCCGTCGCAAGATCCGATCCGTCGCAAGCAAGACCTACTGATAATTAGTTCATATTGACATCTTTGTTGCCTTATGTTGCATACACTGGCACGCAAAACAGCCTAAATTGTATTTCATGTATTTTGGTGAGAAGTAAAACAACATATTAATATCCCATTTCACATGAATATAAGATAATAGTCGGGTAAGTTATGGTAATAATGGATCAATGTAACTTGGAGCTAATTAATTGAACATTGAGAATTGTGAAATAAAATTAATCATGTCAATTGAATAATTGATATATGTCAAGCGCATTTTGAACATTGACCAGTTTTTTTTTATTATATAAAACAATATGAAAGTATGTAGATGTATATAAAACTCTAGTGCCACTACTTTAAAACTATCACCTTATAAATTTCAGGATATTAGGATTAATATTTACATTAACTAACATAATTTAATTATGCAGTTCACTTTTCATTTGCATACTCTTTGCTTAAAAAATAAATAAAAATTACTCATAGCCAAATATCTTATGTACATTACTATTAAGAAAGTCTATAAGTGTTCTTCAACTATGGATCCTTAATAGATTGTGGAACATGCATTTGATTTTTGTTTTAATACCTATTGATTCATGTAATTGGAAATCAAGGGTGCAAGTGGTGGCCTTGTGAGCAATGACCAAGCGAGGTTGGTGGTCGACAGGCGGTTAGGAGGGGCTCGTCAAGTTGGTGATGGGCTTAAAAGGGTTGATAGGTTGATGGCTGACTGGAGTGATAGGCGGGTGGTGGCAAGCTAATGCAATTCAATTTATTATTTTGGAAAATAATGTTTACGTAGTGTGTGATTTGCTAGATCCTCTAAGTTTTTTTCATTTTATTTTTCTCCTTATACAATACATATTTTATGTTGTTTTTTGTTACTATTTTTTATTTGTCACTTGTCATAACACATGATTATTTTTTGTGTATTTGATTTTTTTTTCCCATCACAAATAATATGGCTTTAGAAAAGCTTACACGGCGTACTCCATGTTATCCTTGGAGTATGGTAGTATGTTATTCTAATAACTTTGTTACGCTATTATAATATTTGATGAAAATACTATATGAAAAAATATGGCGCATAAATTCTTTTTTAAAATTCTTTTTATGTATCCAATTCGTTGAAATTCGGAAAATATATAGTAAGAGAGGGATAACATACATTTATAGACAACATAAAATAAAAGTGATGTAATGTGCTTTTTATATGTTGTATAACTTATTATAACAATAAAATATAATTGTTGTATTATTTTCTTAACAACTAAAAAGCAAAATTATTATATTTATGGTGCTTTAAATTGTGTTTAATGTTATAATGTTCTCAACTTTTTTCTTTTAAAAAATACTGTTGATGTGACTTTCTTAAATGATACTCCATCCTATTCTCTATGATCTTCCAAATTTTCTAAAACGATAAATTCACAAAGATGTTCCACTTTTCTTATTAGTCTATCATTTGTGGTTATGATAACATGTGACCCCACATTGTCTCTCTTACTTTCATTTTCCTCCACATATTATCTTTCCACTAAATTTTTGTCAAAAACAAATGTGGAAGATCATATGGAATATGAGGGAGTACTAAAAAGTGGAATGGTGAAAGCTAATGCATTGTCTTGTCTTTTTATAATATATATAGATATAGATGACCATTACAGGCAGAATATGATCTATAGCTAAAAGTTTTGTCCTAGATTTTGCTACCGAACTGGCTACTAATTATTACTACTAAATGCAAAGTAACTAGTTTTGCGACAATACTAGAGACGAAAGCTTAAGTAGCCACATTAGCGACCCCAAATTGTATAGTAGCTAAATTAGTGCATTTAATTAGAGACCATTGTTGCTTTTTTTAGTTTGGGGAGAGTTGATGGATGATGCTGAATTTGAGGTGTTGTATTTATGTATTAAGATTGCTTGATGATATTGGATAAAAAAAAACATAAATGGGATGGATGAATAAGAAATACATTGAGAACAAAAATAGAATGAATGAACAAGAGGATTGATTATAAGAAAATGGGCGAAAGTTGCAAATTGCCCCCAAAGGCTTATAGGTATGTGCAGATAACTAACCCGCACAAGTTTTAATAGGAGCAAATTACCCTATTACTTTCATTAATGGTGCAATTAACCTAATTTTGTTAATTTTGTTAATATAATTATATGCATAATTGGTTTAATAATAAATAAAAAAATCCATATATTATTACTAGCCAATTTGATATACTCACATTTGCCCTCTTTTTAATCCTACCAACCCAGTTTCACTAATTCTCTGCCATCAACATCATCGTCACCGCCAACCACCCATATTTCGACCTCGATCTTGTGCCACTGCGATAGTTTTTTACTTGCCAATAAGTTCATAATTAAAGTTTATTGCACTTCTTTCTTTAATTGATTCGAATGGTGGCACTATAATTACTTGGTAGATGAATCACAACAATTATAGGGTAAATGATTACTTTTTTTTCTTGCAAGAAAACAAGGTTTGAATAGAGAAGAAAGAGGGGTGAAGGCTATAGTATATCACCAGTGGGTCAATAGATGAAGGTATTGTAGGCATTTCAGTCATTTATTAATATATTTCATATTTGTTTACATTTAAATAATTCAAAATATTAACTTATTTCTTTTAATATATACTTTTTTTTAAATGTCAGCCAAAAAATAAAAGATGAAGGTAAATTGCACCTTGTAAGAAAGTTGTGGGGTTAATTTGCTCCTATTAAAACTAGTGGGGGTTATTTAAACATAGTTATAAATCTTTGGGGGCAATTTGCTACTTTTCTCTACGAAAATGTGCACAAAGGTATGTATTTTGGTTATTATAATAAAAAACATTTTGAGGCGAAAATTTTTAAATGGCCGAAAAGTAGAATTTTACTCGCCAGAATTGTATTTTGGTATATATAAGTTCTAACGTTTTGATATGTTAAGGCAATATATTTTTTTAAAAAAATTTACTCGTATATGAAAAGAAATAAGGCCCTGTTCTTTTCAGCTTAATTTCAGCTCGTCTCCATTTAACATAGTTTAGTTTAGTTTTAGCCAATCCTATTCAACTCATCTCTTCACAAAACTAAGTCTTACTTCAACTCCATTCACTTCAACTCGGCTTCATTCAATTTAGTTCAATTAAGTTTACCTTCATTTAACTCATTTCAGCTCATTTCAGCCGAAAAGAACATGGCCTAAATTTAAAAATGTCGTATATAAAAGGGAGTAATTGATAATTTATCCAAATAACAATGATCTTTCATTTGTTGTAGTAAACAACCTAGTACAATCATACTCAACATATCCGCATTTTATAAAATACCTATAGTCTCATATTCGTGTAGTATATCCCTTCAATTCAATCATACTCAACATATCCACATTTAATTCAATTATAAATAACTAGCATGGAGAAAGACCAATTCGTTAATAATCACACTAAAAGACAGTTTTACCAACTTCTCGCATAAAGCATGGTAGTGCGGTACATAAATGACAACATAAATAATATCTTTCTTCTAGGAGTTGGAGGTAGGGCATTAACTCAGTTATTGAAAATATACATAAAATTTAAATTTAAAAATTTCAAACTTAGATTTTATAAATTAGAAAAATATTAAAGGCATATTATCTTTTATAATTTTTGTTCCTCTATAACTAGTGAAAAAACATTGGATACATTTGATCTCAACTTTAATTTCACTCACGTATTCACATCACCTAATTGATGTATTCATAGCAATGACATAATTGACATATTTACGAGATATTCTCATTATATAATTATCATATTCACATACATTGAAAATTATATTCAGAAAGTAAAACTTACATACTCACAAAATTAATTTAGATATTCACATTATATGATTGACATATTCACGTAAATACCTATATTATACAAAATCACTAATAAATTATTACTACACAAATTCGTAAACTTCATATTTTTTGGCTAAATTATTCTGCCATAGTCTATGGAGCAAAACATTCTTGATCATTATTCAGTTGATTTGAGCTGAGTCCACTAATGAAGATATCAACATTTACGAAATATAAGTGACATATTCACATGTTACTATATATTGTGAATATGAGGTTTATGTTTTGCATATATGTAATTTATATGTGGTGAATATGCAATTATATTTTGCATATATGTAGTTGTACTTTGTGAATATATGTTAAGTTATGTTAGATCAGTATTTATGATAATCTCTATGAATATTTTTTTATTGTTAGGAATATGTATATATGAATATGTTTTTCATACTGCGTGAATATCGTTATAAATTAGGTGAGTATGTGAGTTTTAATTTGAGAGTATGATGTTTGATTTACGTCAATATATCAATTATGTGATGTAAATATCTACGTGAATATGTCTATTACATAATGTGAATATCTCATTATAAATATCTACCAAAATATATCAATAATGTGATCTCTAATTATAAAGAAATACAATTACTAGTTATGACATAATTTTTATAATTTTTCAATTTATAAAATATAAGTTTTAAGAGTATAAAAAAAGTTGAAGTATGAGTATAATGCAGTGGTGCCGTCAAAGGGGATGCAATAATATTTTAGTTAATCTCAATTGGTCCGACAGTAAATCTGTTTAGTTTTATTCAATTGGTCCTATGTTCGGTCCCTACACTATGTCTTTTTACTTTAGCAATTTCCATGCTTGTCAATAACTATTGTGCCATATTAAATGTATTAATAACCACGGAGATTCCATATGAAATACTATCATTTACATTACATTATCATGTATATTTTACTTTTTTCGAGCCTTTTCTTGTTAAATTTCTAAGTTCAAGCCTTTAGGTTACGGGTAGTAATTTAAGTTTTATATTCCCAAGTTTATATTATTAATATTAATATTATTATTATTATTATTATTATTTTTTTTTTCAAGAAGTGATATTTCCCATATATTATTATTATTATTATTGTTATTATTGTTATTATTATTATTATTATTATTATTATTATTATTATTATTATTATTATTATTATTATTATTATTATTATTATTATTATTATT